>WPIO01000019.1:2277500-2487500 GCA_009760855.2 Cristatella mucedo | reverse complement strand
ACCAAGCAGGTCTAATAGATTAGATAATAGATCCGGTGAGTGAAGCAACCAGTAGACCAACGAAAGGATCTTAACTCGATTCGATGCTTGATGGGGAGCCAGTGAATAGGGAGCCAGTGCAACTTAGACAACTGGTGTGATGGGGCAGCTATGCAGCTGACGACAAAACACATGAGCGGTGAGTTTTTCGCACAAGCCGGAAGTCCTGAATAAAAATAATTGCAGTAATGTAGACAAGATCTCGCAAACGCACGAACTAGTCACTGACTGTCATATTCTTGTCAAAGCAGGCTTTATTTCTGGTTAGGTCCGGCAGCTGAAAGTAGGCCGATTTCATAGTGAAGGCAATGAGATCATCCAACGACAAGTCATTTCGTAACTGCTCACTCAGATAACCGGCAGCGCCACGGCAATGATGCTAGATTAGCCAATCTTGAGGGGAAAGTCTTCCAACTTTCGAGTAGCTGCTCACCGATAACTTAGGTTTGTCGTATCAGCATTAAGTTTTAGGCAGTTTACCTATTTTTAGGCACTTTAATTTGCTGCTAAGGAAGCATATCAACTGATAAGTAAGAAGAATAAGATGGACAATTTCAGCATGTTTTAAGTGCATGCGGGACAATTCGCACAGACAGAGCAACTGCATTCAGAGGCAGTTTAGTGTCTAGCTTTGTTGTATTAAAGGTCGTCAAGACAGGGAATGTCGTGGTGTCAGTCACTAGCAGGTTCCAAGCTTTGGGGGATGAACATAAGCTTTGTGCCCTCTATGTACAAACGAGGCTGTTAAATCAGCAAGTTCACTTTAATCTTTATGCTTACCACGTCCAGGTGACCGTGCTGGCAAGCCAAGTGTAGAGGCGTCTCACCGTCCTCAGCTGACTCATCTACTGCAGCGCCACATGCCAGGAGCATGCGCACAGATTCCAGTAGCCCTTGCCAAGCTGCGTAGTGTAGAGGTCTCATGCCTGAAAAACGAGCGCTTTGGTCAGAGCATTGCACGAGAATGCACCAGCAAAGTGCAGCCTCACTCGGACAGGTCGTTCTGCCTCTGGCGGTATCGTGGCTGCTGCAGTCAGGCCTTTGGGAGTGAGAGTAGCAACGGCATGGTGGGGAACTGGCTATCAGCTCCTGCTGCTGCTGCTGCTGCAGCTGCCTCTGCCACTGCTGCTCTTTTCTCATCAGCTTGGCAACTCAAGCGAGCTCTCACGAGCGCTACAGTAGCCACGGGAAAAGCGTATCTTAGCCAACTAGGCATATTGGAGCAGATGAGGATTGGGGCATGCATGCATCGACATCGCTCAAAACAAGTGCCTCGACACAGCTTCATGGACCACTATCGCACGATCCTCCACCACTAATGAAGGCTAAGAAATTAATAATAATAATAATACATTTGTTATAGCGTCCCAGAGAACTCAATATCTTTCTAGGCACTTTGCGTTTGCTGCAGAGGAAGTATGATCGAATGGTTGGTGGTAGCATGCTCATCGACAACAAGCATAAGGCATGCATTCGCAGGACCTCAGACGAAAGAAAGTCTGCCAGCGCGAAAGGATACTAAAAGATTCACTTTGCCGTCATCGTGAGTTCCACGAGCATAACTGACCTCAAGCTTGATCTACAGCAACATCCTTTCCATGCAGCCAAACCAGGACAAAAAAGGGTGCTTGGGCAGACCCGTCCGACTAATCCATGCAAATACTTTTTGCGGGCCGCTGGACACCGACCCGGGCAAGCTCTGAAATTACGCAGTTGCTATTAGAGTGGACATTATGGCTCAGTAAAATCGATGGATAGGAGCACCAATTAGAAAAGAGACTGCTGCCATAATAAGTCTCCTGATATTGAGGTTAAGCGGTCCTCGAGCTACGCGATTGCTGCCAGGAGAAAAAAGTATTCTGAGCAAAGTTAAAAGACCACCAGATCACGAGGATGCGATAGCAACAGTCCTGGTGCCAAGTCAATGCTCGAGTGCAAGCCTCTTCACACTCAAAGATGACAGGCAGACCTTTCCTATCTTCGATACACTACGACCACAATCCGATGCTCAAATGGCTTTGCTGCCATGGTCATCAGCTGCAGTAAGCTATTATTTCCATTCCTGGCAACCAATTACTGTGCATTGGCTGGTAGCTAGCTTACTTTTCCCTCGAGTTTATCAGTTGCTCACACCGTCTGTTTCTATTTGCTGTTGTTTGTCTTACTCCCCCTCCCTCCCTCTCTCTCTCTCTCTCTCTCTCTCTCTCTCTCTCTCTCTCTCTCTCTCTCTCTCTCTCTCTCTCTCTCTCTCTCTCTCTCTCTCTCTCTCTCTCTCTCTCTCTCTCTCTCTCTCTCTCTCTCTCTCTCTCTCTCTCTCTCTCTCTCTCTCTCTCTCTCTCTCTCTCTCTCTCTCTCTCTCTCTCTCTCTCCCTCTCTCTCTCCCTCTCTCTCTCCATCTCTCTCTTTCCTTCCTTTTCCCTCTCACCCTGTCTGCTTGCTTAACACTCCTCGGTGGGAAGAATCGACCAGGGCTTCTGAGTGGACTTTAATTGTCATTACCCCGGGCAACCAATGAGGCAATGAACAACACTTGTCATAACCCTGGGTAACCAATAAGGCAATGAGCAACACTTGCCATTACCCTGGGTAACCAATGAGGCAATGAACAATACAACGGTAGTAAGAGCCTGGATATGAAACCTGCCTGCAAAAGGAAGCCCAGTGGGATTTTATATTTCCATCCATTTTGACTCGTAAACTCTGGGTGACTCGCTGGCTCAAATGCCAATCCCTCGCATGAGCTAGTAAATCAGCACAATCACAAGTCAGCCTGGGCTCACAGCTTATGCTGAACTTCATGTTCGACTAAAAAGCCAAACATGGCAAATGCAGCTTTCGTTACAGCTCTGTTCCCCCCTGGCAAATGAGCGAATCTTTGCGAAGACAAATCTTATAAAAAGAAAATATGTTTTGGACTTAGTCAGCCGGTCAATTTCAAAGTTAAATTTGATAGCTAACGGGCGGCAAAATCCAGCATCAACCTAACTTAGCAGGACTACGGAAAATCCATCACAACCAATGGATTCTAATACACTATCGGTACAGTCTGTGCTTCTTGCTGTATCTAGAAAATGTAGGGGACCAATCATTCAAAGTAAAAAATGGGTGCATTTTAGATAATGCAGTCACGAGTAGTCAAAATAAGCTTACAAATTCTGTTTAGTTAGGTATCAAAACACCTAAAAAGACGACAATTGCATCCACTGAATTACTAGTGAACAGTTTTGCATCAAACCACCGAGCCAACGTCTAAACTGAAGTTGGCATTATAAGACTACGGGTTTCTCAATTAATGAAAATAAAATAAGATAAAATTAAATTCTATACAGTAAATGCACTTGCATCCTATTGATAAGAACCTGCTCGAGTGGCCAAGGGCTATGAGGTGCTTACCAGAAAAAGTAGGACCGCTTAGATCATATTTCCGTTTGCTGACCTGCTTGTCAGAAAGTTCACTATACGAAAAACCCGGGGAACCAAATTGATTGCCAAAAAGTTGCCAGCGGTTGATGAAGGAAAAGGAATGCTTGCTGAACACTTGCTTAGCAGCTACTGTTGCTTGACTTGGGTCAAGCAAAATAAAAGAAAGGGGAAGGCTGCTCTGATTAGATTGCCTGGGGTAAGTTTGAAGCAACAATAATCAAATTGAAGCATATGCTATGACAAAGCACTGAAACTCAGAGATGCAATATGCATGCACTTCCTATAAGCCAGAGGCTAGAATGGTGGAAGCAGTGCATAACGAACTGAAGATCACTTATGAGTTAAACAAAGCCGCAAAAGCTTGTTAGAGATAAGAGAATGTGAAGTTACTAAGTAATAATTAAAGCTTTTGGAAAATAATCAAACAGACTGCAAAGAGTCTCTTAAAATACAGAACATTTTCTGCATCTGCAAGTGGCTCTGGAACGACATACACAGAAATAACAGAAAGACACGCCAGGTCAATGGGTCGATAGATCGATCGCGGCAAAAACGATACAGCATAGCATCGAGACTCGTGGTGGTGCTTCGAACAGCAGACAAATGCCTGCAGAATTTTTCGAAAGAAACAGCACTTGGGCTGAGAATGCTTTAGAAAGCAGTGCTTTCGACTAATTTTGAAAAATATAGCATATGCCGAATAAAGAGATCTTTGTCGAGCTGTTGCTTCACCCGTGTACAATCATGTGCTTAAGCGATAATCGTTGATGTATCAGCTAGTCGATGAAACCGGATGTTCACTGGACTCAGAGAGACACTGTCCTGCATGCTTAGGATAGAACTGGAGTAACAGTTGCCTTGTTCTAGGCATCTACGGTGCAATCAAAGCTTAGTGAGGCATCACCAGTGCTGCTGTGACTGTCACGGTGCAGCCAGATATAAGCCGGTAAGCGGTGCAGTGGTGAGTAATGCAGTTGAAAAAGCAAACCCCCAAAAAACAAGGGATCGGTGTTCACACAAGTGCAGAGAAAGTCAGCAAACAGTGGCTTCTGCAATGTCCAAAAAATGTGACATGTTAATGAACTACTCTTCCACATAAAACGAGATTGTTGTGAAATTACAAAGTGCAATAGACCTGAAGTTGTGGCAAGAAAGATACCAGCTAAAAATACTATGCGCCGACGTCATCTTTTAGCCTTCTTATAAAAGCCCGTGGACAGTCGAATTGCATGAGCACAAAAGCAAACGATGAACTAAAAGAACTGAAGAAGGCGAAAGGCCTGGAGGCAGGAATGCTTTGCATGAGCTAAAAAGCAGTAATAGAACCAACTGTGCAAGGGATGGAATTCGAAAGTGTTTTCACAGACACTACAACTTGCTGCATAGACAGAAGCACTTGTACGAGCCCCTGGGTCTTAGCCCATGGGGTATGGTGCTCGCTCATCACGACCAAGGTCATGGGTTCGAGTCCTGCAGTGGGCAATCCTTTATTGACCACTGCAAGTGGTGGTGATATCCGTGCAAGCTTTTCTGCCGCCATGTAAATGAGGATGCCAAATCAGCTAGCCTTTTTAGAAAGCCAAGCAGCCGTTTGATGCTGTTAGAGAGCATTTAACTGATTGCCTGTTAAAGAAAGTGTAGCCCATTTGACACTAGTTAAAGACCCTTTATGCCGGGTGCATTGTTCGTCACATAACTATATTAATGCATACTATTTGACGGCCTCAAACAACTTCTCTTTCTGAGGATGTCAGTTGCATAACCAATATCTTTTTAATTCATTTTTCCAACAGTTTCCTCATTCTTCAAATGCTTGACTATGATGAGATGCAGCGAACGTTTGCCAAAAGAAAAAGAGATTGTTCTCAACTGCTTCAGACGGAGCACTCACAACCAGAGGCTGTGCGGTCGCCCTTAGCGATGCTCTGGCTAGCAACAGTAATTGCTCGCTCCTGCATAAACCCTTCGTTACTTGCTGTTCGTGGTCTCTATGCTGGCCACACCCTTACCATTGCAGGCTCGGTCGGCTTCTCTCGGCCACCGCTAGGCTTCTCAGTTGTCCGTTGCTCACCCATTCTAAATAGCTCGCGAGCAGCGCTTCTGCGTGCTCTTTCACGCTTAGCTAATATGTGCCCGTGTGTCCGTCCGTGCACACTCACACACGCACCCACACATGAACACAAATGTGTACACATGCACTTGCACACGCAAGATCAAACTAGAAGATGCTTGATGCTTTTTGGCCCAGTGGTTAAGGTGCTCGCCCCGACCAAGTTCTGGCCGAGGTCATGGGCTCGAGCCCCAGGGCATATGTGAAGCACCTGATAGAGACAGAGTTCTCTTAAGGTGCGATACAAATTAATCATATTTATTTTTATAGTAAGCATCTTCTGACATCAATAGTTGAATGGCCTGAAAACTCATCCAAGGTGCCCCCCCCCCCAGCTTGCTGCCGGAGACTGTAACTGTACGAGGCATAACTCGCATTTCTCTTGGGAGCAAAGAGTGTACAGCAGGTGTACAGCGAGGGCACAAGTCTAAGAATGAGCGGCTGCCGGCTGAGGGCCGATTGCCAGGCCATAGCAGCATGCTGCTGTGGCCTGGCATTAATCGGCACGAAGCAGATTAATTGGGGCTCAAGAGCTTGCTCGCAGGCCGGCGCCCCATTAATGATGTAACCGAACTGTCATCTTGCTCACTGAAGCACTAATTGCTGCTGCATCGGTTGCAGTGCAGCCACCCAAACGCTGAGTTCAGAGCCAGAACTTCGGTTTTGCTCAAACGCCAGGCAAACCTCAAAAGTTGTGCACCCTAAAAAAAGCCGTTGGTTCCTGCAACACTCGACAAGCTCGACTGCTGCTGGGATAGCTCTTCGAGAGCGAAAATCCTTGTCCGCCGGTCTGTCTGTTGGCCAGCCTCCTGGCGGACAGAGGGCAAAGTACATGGGCAAGGGGAGCATGCCACGTGATAACGGAACTGCGACCCCGTGGCATTCCCACTTCTTCGAGGGAATGCCACGGGCCTGAACTGGTGTGGACACACTCGGATGACAGGCACGGCTGGATGGCTGGCTCGAATCGGTCGATTCGCTCAGTGCTAGCCATCAATAAATAGCTAAGAAGACTGCTCCTCCGGTGTCTGCGCTGCAGCCAAGATGCGCCTGTGCGAAACTCGATGCCGAGTCTGCCAGACAAAGCCGCCCACTTGATTCTCCTACTAGCACTACTGCTACTACCACTGAGCGCCAACTCGGTTTACCTTCAAGCCGCCAATGCTTCGAGGCTGAGGCTGCCACCACGGAACTACAAATGCTGCTGCCTGGCCTCTTTGCTGCTTTTTATCTCTGCTTTTCGTCTCTGCTTTTGCTTCTGCTTTGCAGTCGGAGCCATTTTTCGCACTGGCTGTCGGCAGTTGCAGCACTCACCTCTGTTGTCCTTGACATCAGTCACAGCGCCGGCATCCAGCAAAAGTGTCATGCAAACCTCGTCGCCTTGCAAGGAGGCTTGGTGCAAAGCCGACATGCTGCAATGACAGGGAAGAAATAGATTCGCTCTTCTCGAAGCTGCCAGCCGAGACCGGTGCGCTGCCAGCGCTGCCTGCTTTCGCGGTGCCGGCGAGCCTTAAGCTACTACCACAGCGGCGAGCATGAGGCTCATCGGCCAAGACCGATGGGGACGATCTGATACCCTCGGAGTTCTGACGGCGGATTGGCAGCTTAGCTCAAATCTGGCAGGCGGTTTTACTTAATAATAACAATAATAATAACAATAATGCACTTGATAAAGCGCCCTCAGAGAACTCAATCTCTTTCATGGCGCTTTACATTTGCTGCAAAGGGAAACGTGATTGAATGGTGAGTAATATCATGCTTGATAAGCAACATGAATAACATAGCTAGGGGTGACATGCACAGACAGGGTCAGCATGCAAGTGTGGTCAGTGGCAGCATGCAGTATCAGCACCCATAACTTAAATATCATGTGCTTAGACATAGTTGGCGGCAGATAATAAGCTATGTCGGTGAAGATAGCAACAGAAACAATTACAGGCACAGGCACACTACTACTGGAAGAAACTCAACTGCTGAGGGATAAGGGAGCCGCACTTCACGACCCAGGACGTGCATTCGAGCCCTTCGGCAGGAAATTCTTGATTGCAATAAGCAAGCAGGTTAAAGCCAGTAGGGCTCTTCTGCTGGCATATAAATGAAGCTATTGAACTAGCTACTAACTGGCATTTGCAACGCTAATGGCATGGATACTCTCTCACATATAGAGCATTACATAACCACTTCAATGAATGCTGCGCAAGTGTGGCCCCGCGGTTAAGGTGCTTGCCTTTAATGCACGAGGTCAAGGTGAATGTATTTGATGGTCAAGGTCGTGGGCTCGAGCCTCCCTGGCATAAGTGAAGTGCCAGAAGAGAGATTAAGTTCTCTTAGGGCTCAACACAAATGATTTATATATTGTACACGTGAATAGGAATTTCTGTTATTTATGCAAGACATTAGAGAAAAACAGGATATATGAGTAACAATGACAATTCACCTGGTGCTAGAGACATCTGTTTTGAGCAAAGTCCACTATCTGTGACCTGGTGCCTAAGGCCTCCATATCCAAGGTCATCAAGAATATAGCCTAGGGATCCAATGCACGACCTTTCATTAAGCACTTGCTATGGCCCTATTCAAACGTGGGGATGCATTTCCTGACCATGTGGCCTGGTGATGGCATTTTCGGATCACACTGCAGGTTGCTGCCTTGCCCCGAATGACAGATGGTTTTGTACAAAGCACAGCCACACAATGCACAAGCACAAACCCACAAGCTGGTACTCAAGCCTGCATGCAGCAAAGAGTCTGTGCATCACGAGCTGTCTTTTAACTAGTCTCAAGCATAGCTGCAGCTGCCTGAGGTGTTTAGCCAGTCGTCTAGAGCTTATCCAGTCGAGAGTGGTCGACTGACAAAAGCCACTGCTTGTCGCTCAAGGAGCAGCCATAGCAAAGAATTGAAGAGAAACGAAAGTAGAGAGTAAATGCGTGCATTCGGCAGCAACTTTTGTTCTACGACGATGTGCGGCAGCTGCATCTGAAAGTAGTCAGTCCTGACCTTGCCTAGAAAAAGTAGTGACCCGGAAACTAGGTGCGCGACCCTTTAGGGGAATCAGCTCCGCCCTAATCTCTGCCAACCTCAACCTACCTCACTCCAACCCCCCCTGGGACTGAATGAACATAAAGCTGGTATCTTTAAGGACCGGCCCTTGCTATCACTGCCAAGCAAGAAGGGGACCGATGGGGCTTAATCATGCGAAGCCAGAAAACACTCAACGAGATCGGCTGAGGGTAATCAACCCAGCAAATACTGGAGATATCTATATGGCCTTTTCCTTTTGTGATCTTAAAAGGCGATGTGCTTTTGATAGGCCTAGACATACCTTTTGCTTTTGGCCCGAACACGCGAAGCATTTAGCCACAAGAGCTGCGGCCGCTGCCTCACAGACCGTGCCCTCCTCCTCACTGAGTCACTGAACACTCCGGTCAGTGCCTGTAACAACCTCCAGCCTCGAGCTAGAATCAATCTGGCCCTGGTATTACAAAGCGACTTGTCACTGGATGAGTACATTACCTCCACTGTCAAGTCGGCCTTTTTTCACGTGAGGAACATGACTAAAATTGCATCGCCAAATTCAGGACCTGCTTAAATATTAGTTCGACAGCCAAACTAGTTCACCCACTTATGGTATGGCATCTACATGGCCGAAATTCCCTTAATTACCTGCTCTCGGCCTGTGCTTTCCATCCTCTGCAACTGGTGCGAAACTCAGCAGCTCTGCTGTCTACTCCCGCCGTCAATGGTATGGCTACCACATCACGGCACATCTGTCAGAGATCCACTAGCACCCTACCAAATTCTCGTCGAATTATCGACTTCTGACTTACGTGGTGCTTCGATGGCTTGCACTAGCCTACCTATCGGTGAGCCGTGATGGCACACTAGGTAAGGCGGTTGCTTTCACGACCTCGGTCCCGAGGCCGTGGGTTCGATTCCTGCGGTGGGCGATTCTTTATCGCCACTGCAAGCGGTGGTGATAGCCCTAAAAGGCTCTTCTGTCGCTATACAAAAAGAGGCTGTTTAATCAGCTAGGATTTTTTTTTATACGACCTAACTCCTCCAGTGTACTCTCGCATGCACCACACCATTCTCCGCTCTTTGGTCTCCGGTCGTCTGGACCACAAGCAAAGTGAATGACTCGTAAATGAGCACTCACTGGTATGGGCCAGTGGCCCTGGAACATGAATAGACGACATCCGAGAAGAGAAACACACGTGCAAACACACACAACGAAGACCTAACGAAACCTGTCGACAAGTGCAGCCAAAAGTGTCTCTCGTAGACACGAGGCACTCACACACGAATAAGCCTACAAGCCAATTGGTTGGCCACCATGCAGCACTACCGAGTGGTAGCGATTTCATATATCCACGAAGCGCTGAGACCAGGTTTGAATGCATATGAGGTTAAGGCAGAAGCATGTGATGACCGTCCCTAGATTGAAAAACAGCTTACTTATACAATATTGGCTGGAAAACTAGACGATTCTCACATGGATAGCTTGCCGATCCAATCTACATCGAGAGTCCTGCTTGCTGCCCCGAATATTATTGGCCAATCGCCACTCACAGTGAATCAGCATTACAGCATTATGATAGGTATAAGCATGAAATATTCACTACAATGTGAGTCTTGGGTGTTGCTAAACTCAAGTACTGTAAATGCTGAGCACTAGCCGACAGGTAACCGGCTAGGAACAACACCCAAAGACCAACCCCCACAGTGCAACACCATGCAGCTAGTTCCGAATTAGTTGAGACACACACAGGACAGTATTGTTTGTTATACATGATCACATCGATTGCACGTACTCTTGAGTCTGAACACTGCATGAAATATGAACCTCCAAAACCTTTGCTACAAAGACTGACTGATAATTTTAGGGTGAAAAGTGCAGCAGAATAATTTCATTAAGCCAGCTAGCAGCAGCTGTAGCTGTGCCAATTTTACCATTGAATGACTGCCCACTTACAATGGCTGAGCTGGTCCGGCATGAAAATTGAATAAAACAACAGCATTTTCCCTGTGCGCTATTCACACGTGTCAAACAGAGGTATGTGTAAAAGTCTTGTGAATGCACTCTCCACTTCCCCCTCTCTCTCTCTCTCTCTCTCTCTCTCTTTCTCCCTCTCTCTTCTTGCTCTCTCCCTCCCTGTAAGTCTTTCTCTAATTGAAAACCCTAACGGCCACAACAGCATTTGAGGATGAAAAGGTTGAATATAGGTAGCCCTGGGCAGTCGATGCGACTCACTGCATTGGCTTCTTGCTGCCATTGAGCTCTTTAATCCCGAGAGTTGATAGAGTTAAAAGCCGGATCACTAAATGCAGCAAACCACAGTGGCCGCAGACCCCAGCTGTTTATAAGTGTGTACACTCATGCATGCCCCTACTGGGCCACCAAGCCAAAAACCGGGGGAGCAGTGTTTGTTCAGCTAATGGCCTGCCAAGCAGGAGACAAAACACTGCTGGTGACAGCCCACAGCTGCTAGGGTGTCTAACTAAAGGCAAGAAGCCCCTGAAGTAGAGCCAGCCGGCTCTAGGCGGCCCGGAGAGTCCTCTTTCACTCACTCCTCCCCTGACGGCTTTCAGCGCTTCGAAGTGGTGATGGCCTGCCGCAGCCTGCCTTGGCTGCTGCCTCGGGTCTGCTGCTGCTGCTGCCTCGGGTCTGCTGACCGTATCGAGCAGCTCTGTGGCTCGAGCTCGATGAGGTTTTGTCACTTGAGCCTGCAAGCTTGGAAGGGAGGGCTTTTTTCGACGGTTCGGAGCAAGCCTATTGACCCATCACCGGTGGCTACTGTGTTCCTGGTGAAAAAGGAGTGGATAATCTCCTGTAAAGGATAAAACGTCTGCAGAACCCTGAAGAAGAAGAAGAAGAAGAAGAAATGAGAAGTCGGCAATAGCGTGCGACTGCCGAAACTTGGCCACAGACGGGTACACCGTGTGCAAAGTGCTGCTCTGAACTGCTTCGTCACGTGAGCAGGAATGCACGAGGTCGGTAGCGGTAGAGGAAACTGGCCACTTGCAAGTACATTGGTACATTTGAACTCGTGCCTAGTTTAGTGAACAACCCAAACACGTCGACAGTGTATATATGTGACACTGTGACACCACCAAGTTAAGCTTGGGAACAGGGGCCATCATGCGTGGCCGGGCCAGTCTCCTCTAGCCACCTTCCTATGACTGGATGTCTCTGGCTAACTTGAAGTAACTTTCTGGCCTCCTACTTGGCCGAATCCTAGCAGCATCCACACCTAAAACTGCAGGGGAAGGGGGAAGCTTCGAGGCCAGGGCTGTGGCAAAGAGCACATATGGAAAAAGAGCACATTTAGAGAGACAGCTAGTTACCTTCCCATCGCAACAACCAAACTTATCGGTAAAACCTTACACACGGCACGCATGTTGAGGCATCGTACGAGTCGACCCTACATCTACTAGCTATCATGAATGCAAGCAGGGGGCCAGCTCACTAATTAGCATAGCGATTAACAAACAAATCTCGGCCATGCCATGCCCCGACCTCCCCCTCCCCTTCTACCGACTGGACTCGAACAGCTGATTGCTCAAGCATAGCAATCCCTTAATTGGAGATAGGTGCAACTGGAAGTGGAGTTGTATCGACCGGATCTTATAACATCAAGCACTGTCAGCAAACTACCCATGTGCTGGCCAGTGCTGGTGCCTTTTCTCTTCCTGCAAGTTCCCTCCTGAGACTGAGAATGAGAATGACCTCCTGAGCTCTCCTGAGACTGAGGTGCCGATTGCTGTCAGTAGCAGCCACGTGGACTGTGTGGCACAACCTGGTGGCATTCAGAACATCGCAAAGGCACAAGAATGCTGCAGCCTTCTCGTAAAAGAACCTACAGCTAGAAGCATTGCACGCTCTGCTAGGGTTTGAATCTGTCTAAATGAGCAGTGCGATCAGTGATGCTTATAATCGCATGAATTTGTTTTTAAACATGGCTGCTCTGCCAAAAGAGAAACTGACCTTCCCTGCGTGCATGCAGGCTGCTGTGCAACCCTCGATAGAGAGGGCTGCACAGCAGCCTCAGAGTAGGGAATACTCCGCGCACAGTATCCGGAAATTCGTGGAGCCACGCTAACTAATCGCATGCAACGGAGCCAATATCCCTCTAGGAGTGAACCTCACCCGAACCTTAGCAGCACCTAATGGAAGTGATCGTAGGCAGGCTCAAATATTTTTAGACTGCCAGATATTCTGCCACAGAGACCGACTCTATGGCAGTTTACCATCGAAAGCATGCCAAGAATTGTCAACAAGGTGAACTGCCACCAGCATGACTGAAATGTGCACAGCCGGCCATCAAGCATACAAAACAGAGGTCTCGTTAAGCACAGCCTTAAACAAGATGAAGTAGCTTGGGTTTCCTGCATGAGATCACGAGCTGTCGAGTGCTCAGAAGTAGCCACATAATAGCCTTGACCTTTTCCCTCAGTTAATTACAGCAAACTCAGCATTTGATCTTTCATCCTCACGAGCTTAGGTTTAGCTAAACTTGTCACTTTAACTTTCGAACAGTAATATGTAGCCGTGAAATGTGTATGCCAAGTCAAGCAGTTGGTGACTCATTGGGCAGCCTTCTGCACTCGTTGAGAACACTGGTGGCCAAGCTTGGTGGATCTGAAGGTGTCTCACTTATCATCAAAACTCAAAAGGCAATCGATCACACATACTACGACGAAATTCGGCTGCTGCATGTGCAGATCAGCATAGTGGTACATGCTGAAAAGTATAGTTTCAGCTAGGCTGACAACGCATGGCTTGAGTGGATGCTGGCACTCCCCGGAAGGGTGGCTGCAACCTGCTGACAAAGCCCCTTACACATCAGAGCTATTCCAATTAAAATGGATCACAAAGAATGAAAAACTCAAAAGGTCGTTTTAAGACAGATTTCGTGAGGTGCAGGACAGAGTCAACGGCTCAAATACCATCGACAGCACGTTGCTCTTCTAGCAAGCACATCCGAACACATCCGAAACTCGGACCAAAGGATTTGCCTGGCCTGCCGTATGAAGTAACTGACAACCCCTTGGAAAAGCAGAATCCCTGGGCTCCTAAGATAAAACAAGAGCCGATCTGGATTTAATTGTCAGAAACTAACAAATGCGATCAACTTTTTTTCTAGCAGAACAAATTGAATGGGTGCCCTGAAAATGTACTGCCCGGACAGCCACGAGAATCTGCTCTAATACTGGAAGCCTTTCTCGGGCTTGGGGGAGAGGTAAACAGGGCTCCATAGATCCGTATCTCTTTCGATCACTCTGTGGTCACTAGGTACTGTTAGCACCCCAAGCAGTTTTATGTAAAAAGGTTAGTTTTCTGCCATGTCCATAGCAGAAGATTATAGGAGCCGGTGGCCCCAAGACGCGAGATCGACTCGGCAATAGAGTGGTGAAGAGGAGCCGAACAAATTACTTTTACAGCATAACTCGAGACTCGGTGGCCTTCTACGGAGACCAACCATAAAGCTGAGCACCCAAGCATGCCTCCAGAACCCTTCTCAAAGTCTAGTTGCCCCTGCCCAAAGCCTGGTAGCCAGCATAATTACCGAGCTCCAATTGGAGAAGGGCAAATAGAGACTTCTCGGCGACAGGGAGTGCTCTAACGGCTGTAGCAGCCCAGTCGTCCCCTCAGCCAAACTCAGGAGGTGGACGTGAGCTGCCTTAGATCCCTCGACACCTGTAATGTGCTCCCAGCCTGAACTGGGCAGATGCACCATGGCTAGGTATGAAGCACATAAAAGCAATCGCCAGCATAACTTTCTTCTAATGCACCCTGCTGCAGGTCGCTACGCGCATCAACTACATGGAGAGGCATGGAGATTGCACCGAATTGTGCAGTCACGACTTTCACACACGACTGATCATGTCTCATAAGACGACAATCCAATAAGTTATGCCTAAAGGAGGCTTAACTATCTAACTTTGCTCCCTACGCATACAAATGTCTTTGCTATGCAACTCAGGTGTTTCCTAAAAGTTCTGTGACCATGACGAGAAGCTATATTACCGTTTGAGTTACAGAAAAGTATGGGAGTAGCAAGTCGTGAGGTGGCAGGTGACAATGAAGCAGTGGTGCTCCTGCTGCTGCCACCCATCCTAGTATGCATGCAGCGCTCGGCCTAATACATGCAAAAGCAAGAGGATAGCTGTCTGCCTGTCTGCCTGCCTGCCTGCATGTCAGGGCTTACCTGAAGGCAGCTGCTGCTGTCACTGCCACCAGGCTGCACTGCAGCGCTCTTACCGTCCAGAGCTAGGCCAACAGCTCTCGAGGGTAAAGAGGAGAGGGGGAATAAGTAGCAGCTCGGATAGGCAGTCTGCCCAATCCAGCCGACCGACCTAATGGTAGGTAG
This sequence comes from Cristatella mucedo, assembly GCA_009760855.2. Taxonomy (NCBI): domain Eukaryota; kingdom Metazoa; phylum Bryozoa; class Phylactolaemata; family Cristatellidae; genus Cristatella; species Cristatella mucedo. The sequence goes on along the minus strand of WPIO01000019.1, from coordinate 2,472,556 downwards.
CTCTGCATCTGAATGGCCATGTTGCCGTTTAAGTGTACACACTCTCAAAACCAATGCTTTAATGAAAGGTGGAGGGCCACTTGACAGCCAGTAGCGATCCAGCGCATCGACCAATGCCAGTCAGTGTTTCAGAGAAGTGCCAGCCCCAGGGTATTCAAAAATCAATCTGTCCGGACAGCACTTTCCCTCGCGTAGTAGGCACTCATCAAGCACCATGCCGACGCTGTCAACTTCACTGCCACTTTAGGGCTGGCTAAGAAACTAAGTGCACACATAGTTAGTGGTATACAAGTGGACGAAGAACGACTAAAATACATGCCCTCAATAAACGAATCCCGAGGTCTTAAAGTCAGGCAACTAATCAGTTAATTTTCAAAGAAAATCATCTAACACCTTACCGACGAGCAGACCTCCCAAGGTGGTCGTCTCTGCAGCACTCTGAGGAATACTCTGTCACTCTGTGTGTGTATGTGTGTGTGCTCGCGCGCCCGCGTTAGCCCGTGCACAGAGACAGGGAATGTATCGATGTATCGATGAGAAGTAGTATCGATGGCTATACATACAAAGTAGGGAGACTTGATAAATCAGCTAGATTATATCACAAAGTACACGGCAAGTAATACTCGAGCCGGCTGGAGATCCAGTATTCGTGCACTATGCTGAAGCAGAGCCACATAGTAATCAGAATCAATGGGGGGTCAAAAGTCCAGCTCAAAGCACCTCGAAGAGCTCAACCAATCGCAGATCCAGTGCAAGGTAAGTGCAGAGAGGTACACAGCCTAGTGTTAGCATTGCAACCTCAAAGATTAGAACCCAGTGCAGCACAACACATAAACTTCACTCACACACAGAGACGAGCATGCCCCCTTTCCCAATTTCTCTCTACCTTGAATTCAGTCACCCTCCGGCAATAATTCTTTGACACGTGCCCGATTACCTAGAAGTAGACTGCCAATGTATTACCCGAAACACAGCTACTATTTGCCAGTTTCTAACTCAAGCACTACCTCATAAAAAGAGTTCCTAACAAGCCCACAAAGCAGTGCCTCACCTTCTGCCGATAGCACGGCTTCCAAGCAAGTGCCAGGCCATCTCTGCAGGCCCGGTCAGCGTGGGCCTACCAAACGGTGATGCAGATCCTTAATATGTGGGCTGATCAGGAGAGTAGACATACTACGACCCCTTGCTCCTCCTCCTAGCTAGCTCGGCTCGCTGAGTCGAGGCCGGCGCTTGACTTAGACCAGAGCAGCTAGTGGCCATCAGAAGTGCCTGGTATAATGAAGGCAGCAGGCAGGCCATCTGTGTCATCCTTAATAGTCAGAACTATGACCAGGCAATCTGAGACCAGCAGTAGTGCGATCTAATAATTAAAAAATCGTCCAGCAGTTTAAGCTCTTGTCGACTTTTATTGTCTGCAATTAGAGAGGCTTAACATCATTATGAGCTAATTAGCTATCGGCCACAAGACCTGATTCGGAGTCCCGAGGGCCAATGTGTGCGAACAGCAAGAGGTCAAAGTGTGTAGCTACTACCACTATACCAAGCCATCCTCGAGACACCAGCAGCAGAGGCAAAGAAAGCTGGCAGCTAAACATCCACTTTGCAACAGCAGCTACATTGGAACAAGGTTTTAGCATGGTAATTTGCTGAAAATGTAAATAATAATAATAATAATAATAATGCACTTGATAAAGCGCCCTCAGAGAACTCAATCTCTTTCTGGGCGCTTTACATTTGCTGCAAAGGGAAATGCAATTGAATGGTGAGTAATATCATGCCCCTACTATCCAGTCATGCTAAGTTAAAGCCGGGTCCTAAGCAGCTCATAAGAGTGCTGCCTACTGCTCAAGTACATAGAAATTCACATTCCTCCCTGGTCGACCCGGAGCTGGTGTAGAAGGACATCCGAGTGCATCTACCAGAAAGGAAATGAGAATTGCGAGTGTACCTGCTGGCATGCAACTTAGGATATCGGCCAATGGACATACCCACTCAACCGATTCATTGCAAAAGCACTCCACCATATGCATTGCCGGATCACACCATCTCAAGTATGCATATTAGCATGCAAATAATCTCTATCCGAATGTGTATGGCCTACGGTTTACTTTTCTACCAATAGTATTTCAGTGCACTTAGCATTTTATAGCCTCAAGCTTTGGTGCTTTTTTGCACCCACTAGGTACCCAGAGCCACCCACCCATCCTCTGGCTGCAGAATAAATGAATAATGACGTATAACGTTCTTTAGACCAAAAGAGGACCAGAACCTCAGGTTCTGTATAGCCTAGGCAAAAACATTTCATCCAATTTGGTTGAAGCTTCTTCCTAAATGACCAATGGCGAAACGATTGCCTGTGCATGCTGGCACTAACCGTATTTGCATGCAGACCCTGTGTGTCACCTCTAACCATATGTTATGCTTACTGATATTGAGCATGCTATCACTAACCATTCGATCCTGCTTCCTTTACAACATACGTAAAGTGCCTAGAAAGTAATTAAGTTCTCTAAGGGTGCTATACAAATGTATTATTATTATTATTATTGCAGGGGACTAGCTGCTTAACATAACAGTGTTGCAACAATGCAGTACTCTTACGACTGACTTCCCAGAAGATGATTTTATGTGATCATAGCTTCTCATGCATTCTCTGCAGCCTAATCATTCATGAGAGCAGGCAATTTTATACAGTTTAAATATACTTGGACCGTAATAGTAATAGCACCCGGGTTGGAGCTTTGGAGAAAAGATGGGGTATTGGTCATAACCTGACCACAATAATTGTGTAACGGTCGAACATGGTTAAGGTTTGACTGATTTTGCAGTTATCCTGGTCCCCAGGATTTGCATTGCACTTGTACAAAGTAAGGATCAAGTGGGGAAAATTGCACATAATGACTGAGCAAATTGATAAGTGCAGTGCAGCCTCAGAGAAACATATAGAAGTTTAGGTCTCAATGAATTTCAGTGCAGCAATTGCTTAAAAGCAAATTCAAGAAGCAGCACCAAAGCTAGAGTTGACTTTCGTAAGAGCATATGTGAAATGGTACGTGAACATACCGTATGCACTCATACGTAGATAAAAATGTATTGACCTGTAAATATAAAGGTATATACAAGTGTGCTTATGACTATGCATATGTGACTAGATAAATATAGTAGGATCAGTGCAGCCGTCTCAGCCAAGCCCTTGGAACCTTCCTCAGGAGTCGGGACTCACTCTACTAATATCAGATAGATATCAGAGTATATCAACTGTCATGTCCACCTGAGGATTTCGAGTCGAGTCTCAACCTCATTTTTGCCTTCTAGGGCAATGTCATCGAATATCTCCTGCAGTGTTAGAGAAACGTGCCAGATCAAGAATTGCTCACACGTGCTTGGCCATTCCTTTAATTCAACTGCATCCATTCAAGTTTCTTGGTGCTAGGTACTGGCTTCCAAGCACAGACCTCCAGTCAATGCACAACAGCCTGCGTCGTGGATAAGGAAAATGAGGGGACAGTTTATAGGTTATCAGTTTTTGCAAAGAGCTCACTGTCTCAACTCGTTAGGCATCAAGTTAGCCATTCAAAAAAAGCGATAAGAACAACAGCACGGACAGAAAGCAAAATGAAATGTGGTAATAATCTGTACAGTTGCTCTAATAATAATAATAATAATAATAATAATAATGCACTTGATAAAGTGCCCTCAGAGAACTCAATCTCTTTCTAGGCACTTTACATTTGCTGCAAAGGGAATCTAAGCTGCCTTTATAATTTCAGTACTGTCAGCCGAGCCACAGAAGGTAGCATGGCTTTCTGGGTCAGGCAGGATGCAGGAGCAACACGGGATGCAGTGCATCTTGGCAGGCCTTGAATCACATGACCGGACTACGCATACAGCAACCGATAGCAAAATTCTTAGGCAGCCTCGAGCACTCAAGCAGCAAGAGCATGGGGGTGAGAAGGAATGCATAAAGACTGCACAGTGGCAAAGCACACGCCCCAGACTAGCATGAAATGTTCGCCAACCTGTGGCCACTAACGTATGCAGCATGGCTTCAATCACAGCCTGCCACTATACAGCAACTACTGCTGCCTCTCATCCATCGACAGGACAGAAAAGCTTAACACTACTGTTGAACCCAACAACATCTGCTATGATTTCTTTTTATAATGCTGCTGCCAGTGGAACAGCCTTAGCTTGAGGACAGAAAGGACATATGCAGCAACGGGAGGAGGGCTAGGATCTACTGATGACCAGTTTGGAAAGCTGATCTAGGATGATCTGGACAATTTGTAACTCTGAGGACTGGACTCTAGGCTGGGTAGCAGGCATTAGTGTGTGGAGCAACGATCTCTCTAAGCAGTCAAGAAAGGGGCTTGGAACTGGTAAACCGCTGTCATTCCTAGCCATTCCTAGTGGGATCGGTAGGCCGATCGGTGGGCCGATGCACATCATTGGCTATTTCTCAGACACCCATGAGTTGGCAGTTGCAAAAAGGGCGTGAGCAGACAGACAGACAGGAGCAGACAGACTGCATCTGTACTACAGGCGTCACTCTAGGTCAGAGTGGCATGGAAGAGCTGAGGTTGATGGCATCGATGCCGGTGATAGCAGTGGTGCCATAGAGGCAATAGTGTGTCTCTCCTTCCTGAAGCTATTTGGAATGGATGTACTCGGAAAGCAGTCACTTGGTACCTAATTACTCCGGCAATGGAAGCAGGATTATATTTGCAGAGTTGTCAAGGCGTCTTGGCTGTGCCCCACTGGTGCATTAATCTAAATAGTATTGCAAGTCGAAACCATTAATTTGATAGGGACCCGAGCTCATTGGCAGTCGGGCCAGCCAAGACATTTCGTCTGGGCATTGCTATCGAGCTTGAAGACCAGGCTGACATCCTAAGCACAAAGGGTATTTTGTTCGGCTGAAAACAAAGGACAGTGAGCCATAATGCTACAGACTTGGAGCTAAATGGCAGAACCCTATTGTCAGGTCATAACGATAGGCAGCCGGGAGCAGCTCAGCCGGACACATGATCTCCCACAGACTGCCTGACAGATGAATGCACACAGGGGCCCTTCGCATGACACCGAAGCCTGCAGGCTGTAGAGGACCAGCAGAAGGTGGCAGTTCAATAGTCAGTGTCGCAGTGCAGATCTAGTTGATCACTACCTTTCTTTGTAGACCAGCTTAACTCAGAGCACTGTAGAACTTAGATAGAAGAAGTCGCTGCTTGCACTACCAGAACAGTGCAAGTAAAAAGGCAGGTGAAAAGGACCGTGAAGCAGACAGACAGACAGGAGCAGACAGACTGCATCTGCTCGTGGGCTCTTGACTCATAGAAAATTTCTTTACATACAGCCGTGCACCCAGCTCAGGTGGCCCCGGGGGCATTGGTGAGCCGACGGCTGGTCAAATCGGTCCCAACAAAGCTATGCTGCACCGGTTGCTGCAGTGCTCACAGTGGTACCTCCCCGATTAGCATGCGCGCGCACACGATGTCTCGATAGATCCAACGTGGCGAAGCACCGAGTTTCTTTAGATTTTGTTTCGTTCACATCACAGTCCTCTCTTTTGCCCAGTGACTGGCTGCCTCGAGTCAACCAGTCGTGGCATTTAAGTGGCAGCCTATTGCAACAAGCTCTCCCACCCCTACCCAGTCGAAAGCCGGTAACTATGCTGAAACATGGCTGATGCAGTGTGCTTCGAGCTCGGACGCTCGGGCAACCAGTTGAAGCAAAGGCACGACCTAGCTGAACTGTTGAACCAGTTTCAGCATCATTGTGCCCTCAGGCCCTGTATGGACAATAAATTGGCTATTCCGTTCCTCGACTTAAAGACCGTTAGCGACAGAAGCTTTAGCTCTGCAGGTCCTAGACAGGGGAACTCTTTCACAATTCTTACGAAACGGCAACTACTCTCCTGCTGCCGACTATGGCACATCCTTTTCAGCGGTCCTGAGCTGCTACTTATATGCTACTCACTACCTCAACTGTTCTCGTGACTGACTCTGCTATGCTTCACACTTTCTCTTTGTTGCATAAGATAAAGTCTGTTGGCTACCGAATGCATACCGAAAGCCGCTTAGGCTGTGAGTGTGCTATACAAAACTCTCCTGCGTAACACCCACACAGTCTTTATGGCTTTGAGGAGTTACAGACGGAGATACATTACATTACTGCATAAGAGCAAGCAGACAGCTGCTCAAGAACTCGGTGACCAAGATGACATGCCGCAAGACATGACCTAAGTGGCCGACCCAACGAAACCCGTGCTGGCCACGCTAGGAAAATCTTCCTTCACTTCACTTCAGCATCGTCAAGTGTAAGCATGACATGCCAGGACCAGGATACCTTACATTGCTACTACTCTGCCAGCAGCCACGATTAAGCAATTCCAATGATTAACACCGGATATTATGCAGGCTGCTTCAGCTTAGTGAATACTAGCTGATTTAACAGCCTCTTTTGTATAGCGACAGAAGAGCCTTTACGGCTATCACTATCGCTTGCAGTGGCGATAAAGGATCGCCCACAGCAGGATTAGAACCCACGACATTGGGACCGAGGTCGTGAAAAGCAACCGCCTTACCTAGTGCGCCATCACGGCTCACCGCTTAGTAATATGTTGACCACCACTCAATGATGTCCTGGCACCCGGTAACATAGTCTCAGCTCTGCACTACAGCAGCTGAAATGTACTTGCTGTTTAAAACTGCTGTTTGGCCCTAACCGTGAACTTGCAGGCTGCTTGGCGTGTTTGTCAAGAGAGTCCATTTTTTGCTGGGATGGCTTACTTTGCATAAATTGTGTGCTCTACATCTAACAGTGTAAGTATCTCTGACAGTCTTTGCTCAGACGGTAAGGTGCTTGTTTTTCAGCAGCCAGGTCGTTGGTTCGAGTCCTGGAGTGGGCGATCTCAAATTGGCCACTGAAAGTGGTGGCGATAGCCGTTAAGGCTCGTCTGCTGCTATACAAATGAGGCACTGTTAAATCAGGTAATTTATTTGTATAAGACACTGGGTCTTAGCTCAAGGGTAAGGTGCTTGCTCTTCACGACTCGGGTCGTGGGTTCGAATCCTGCAGTGGTCGACCCTTTATTGACTACTGCAAGCAATGGTGATAGCCGTGACGGCTCTTCTTCTGCTATATAAAATGAGACTGCTAAATCAGCTTACATTTCTTTTATTTATTTGTGTATCTACATATTTGCTATTGTTTTTATAACATAAGGAAACATCAACCGGTTCTAATCGGCCCAAGATTATGCTTAGTGCAGCAGAGTTTATTCACGATTCGTGCATTAAATAATTAGGTGTTGTGAGCCCTTCATAAGCAGAAGTTATTTGCATTTTCACTATGTATGGTATATACATATATATGTATATTTATTTATTTATTTAGAAATCGTATAAATTGTGGTAGCCATTGATAGCAAGAGTTGGTAATATATCAGAAAAACTTAACATTCTGCTGTTGGAGATTTGGCTGGGGCCGAAAGAACATGCAGGGCAGAAACGTCTAAGGCCTGAAAGTCCAGAGCCAATGCATTTTCGGCTAAAAAGGCTAGGGGCCGAAATGTCTGTCTAACCGGAAGAGGTAATAGTACAAAATGGCTCACTTGGCCCGATTCGACGAGGCATGCCAAGCAGCACATCGGTCAATATCCTGTCTGTGTAATAAGAGGCTAACATTTTTTGCACCACTCGGCAGCTAGACTTTTCTGTCTATAATAATAATAATAATAATAATAATAATAAAATAATAATAGTTCATTTGATATAGTACCCTCGGAGAACTTAATCTCTTTCTAGGCACTTTAGATTAGCAGCAAAGGAAGCACGAGCGAATGGTTAGTGGTAGCATGCTCAATGACAACAAGCATAACATGCTTAGGGGTGACATGAACAGGGTCAGCATGCAAATATGGTTAGTGGCAGCATGCACAGTGTCAGCAGGCATGAGCATGTAAAGAAAAAATACATGGACCCACTAAATACTGTGATAAATGGATGTGTTCGTTGTTTCTTTTTAAATGTGGTCAAGTCAGGGGATGGTGTAATGCAAGTCGGGACTGATGTCCAGGCTTTGGGAGTCTAAGAACTAAAGGCACGGCTCCAAAGGATTTGAGATTCATACGAGATAAGTAAACGATTAGATTCCGAAAAGTGAATTGATTGGTACGACGCTTAGCATGGTCGGGGGAGTAGATCTAATAGGTAGGCTGAAGCCAAAGAATGAAGAGACCTAAAAGTGAGTGGTAGAACCGTGAAGACGATGCGTTGCTTGACTGGGAGCCAGTGCAGGTAAACCTCACACCTGCAACATTACACCTCTTATTTCCGGCCTGCAGTGGTTCCCCATCTGCATATCGACTTCAAGGTTCTGTTCTACTTTTAGATACTTTCTTTCTTCATTTGCTCCAAATATATATCTGAAATACTTCCTAATCAGGCTTCATATAATACCACCCACTCTTCTGATTGAAGTAGTTCAGCAGTGCCTCTAACCAAACTCAGATCCTTCGGAGACTGTGCCTTAAGTTTGATTGTTGTCAAAGACCTATACCTACTCTCGAGTGACGTCATGATATCACCTGACTTGACAAGATTTGAAAAGAAGCTAAAACCCCAACTGTTCTTCAGAGCATTGGCTCATTCCTTGTGCATTGTTCTCTGTGTGAAGTGCACGTGAGTGCTGACACTGTGTACGTCAGACCCGGAGCCAGGATTTCCAGGTGGGTAGGGGGAGATTCTTACGTAGGGGCAAGACCCGCAACTAATCAAAAATCATAGCGCACAATCATAGTGTTTATTCGACACATTCTCGGAGGCAGCTCGTCGAGTGAAAGTTGGACATAATCTCTTCGTCGGTGATGGTTGGAGTGTAGGTATAGGGGACGGCCCAGGTGGATGATCCCTCCTACTCAAAGGGGGGGGGGGCAATGCCCGCTGCCTACCCCCTGGCTCCACCAGTGGTGCACGTCATCACTAACCGATTGACATGCTTTATTTACAGCTCTTACAAAAGTCCTTAGAAAGAGATATAGTTCCATGAGGGTTCTATTTAAATGTTGTATTATTAATATTATCATTGTTTGTATGCCTCTGCAGGGCTTCTATGATTGACAGTCAAGGTCTACACCCCCATGCTAAATCCTTGGTAGCCCCACCACTGTGTGCACTTGCTCAGTACCAACAGCAAATTAAGACTGCAATTTCAAAATGTCAGATTAGAGACTCTTTCTTGATATTGCATATGTGTGTGTGTGTGATTGTGTGTGTGAGTGATTGTGTGTATGTGCATGTTGGTATGTGCTTGTGTAATTGTGTTAGTGAGTATGTGCGGGTGCGGTGTGTGTGTTAGTGAGTGTGTGTGTGTTAGTGAGTGTGTGTGTGTTAGTGAGTGTGTGTGTGTGTATGTGTGTGTGTGTTAGTGAGTGTGTGTGTGTGTGTTAGTGAGTGTGTGTGTGTGGGGGGTGTTAGTGAGTGTGTGTATGTGTGTGTGTGTGTGTGTGTGTGTGTGTGTGTGTGTGTGTGTGTGTGTTAGTGAGTGTGTGTGTGGGGGGGGGTGTTAGTGAGTGTGTGTATGTGTGTGTGTGTGTGTGTGTGTTAGTGAGTGTGTATGTGTTAGTGAGTGTGTGTGTTAGTGAGTGTACAAGTGTGTGTGTGTGTGTGTTAGTGAGTGTGTGTGTGCGTGTGTGTTAGTGAGTGTGCAAGTGTGTGTGTGTGTTAGTGAGTGTGTGTGTGGGGGGGGGTGTTAGTGAGTGTGTGTATATGTGTGTGTGTGTGTGTGTGTGTGTGTGTGTGTGTGTGTGTGTGTGTGTGCCAGCATGTGTTTGGGCAAAACCAGCTTAGCCTTGACCGACTGTTCACAGGCGATCCTGCATCGAAGACAGGCAGTGCCTCATGTTATTAAGCTGTTGTGCCAAAGCATCCTGGTTGAGTGGCGTCACGGAGGCTGGCTGGGCAGTCACTACAGAGACTCCACTGGTCATTGTTCAGTAGCTGCCTTGCATACACTTTGTTTCCAGACATCCGACTTCAAGTTTGTACAAGGCGTTTTGTGTTCTTTGCTGCTCCCTGCCTCATTATTGTTGCTGTGTTCCATCCAAACATTAAAGCAGCTGGAATTGAGGCTATGCGAGCATGCATTCCCATCACGGCAGGGCAGCGCACAGCTGGCTCATCCTGCTGCTCCTCGAGCTGCTCCTCCGAAAACACGAGGAGCAGCAGCGCGAGGAGCAGCACCGTAGGGGAGGGGGGCTCACTCCAAGCCACAAGCCGTAAAAGCTAGGAGCAGGTGCAGCTCACTGAGATCGCAGCCGAAGTAACAGCCACGCTGGTAAAGGGAGGGGGGCCACAGCACAGCATCGGCCGCAAAGGCTAGCTGCCTGGTAGTGGTGAGCTTAATATGGGCAGCCATAATTCATTCCGTGACAGCCAATGCAATACCGGCAAAGGAAAGGTGCCAGTCAGGTATTCTAGTTTTTTTTGCATTAGCCCCAGTCAGAGCCACGGAGGTATATGTTTAGCCCTTTTACCCCACAACACCCGGGATGGATGGAGAGTGCAGGCTGCCTCGCCTACCTAGGCTGCCCTTGGCGACCAGCCTGCAAGCCGTTGGCAAGCTGTTCGCCTTGACCCATGTTTGCCACCTTCGCATGGCAGCAGTCCTTCCTCAGACTGTTACACTGTTATACTGCGCTGCTGCTGCTTCCTGTTTCCATCTGCTTTTGCCGCTAGGCGACTCTTATGTACAGCCTGGTCGGCCCACGGCCGGCCGCCCCTGGGTCTTAGCCCCGGAGGTAAGGTGCTTGCTCCTCCAGACTCAGGTCGTGGGTTCGAGTCCTTCATCGAGCGATTAATTGCTGGCTACTGCAAGTGGGGGGGGATTGCAGCTAAGACTCTCCTGCTGCTATACAAAAGGGGCTGTTAAGCCAGCTAACCTTCAACGTTCAATCAGTTCACACGATCGACCGACCTGAGCCACTCACTATAGACCGCGGCCAGCAGCTGCTGTCGGCCATGCCAGGGAGCAAAATGTCAACGGCTCAACGTGGAGTGCTCACGTTTCACCGGCGATCGGCTAGACGAGCAGCGAGGAACCGCTCAGACAAAATGAGACCTACGGGCCACCGAATAGCTATTGTGATGCAGCACTAGACCCCCTGCAAGCAAGCCAGAAGTCCCAGTAAGTCAGCAAACTCCGGCTGCCACCAGCCACCCAACTTCCTACAAGTAAGAAGGAAGGGAAGGAGAGTAGGAGGCCAGCAAGCCCTAGCCACTCGTTGGCCGACCTGAAGAGGGCCTGTGGTGGAAGGCTGGGCCACCTCCCTCTCCCATTCTTCCTCGAGTGAGTAGCTGTCTGCAGAAACAATGTCCGAGAGTTCTGGCCCCCTTATTGGCTAATCCTGGCCACATCCATGCAATCGCCGGTGAAACCCGCGGAGATTAGAATAGCACTTCAGTAGGCAACCGAACTACGACAACGACGACAACTATGAACAACCGAACTATCGTGGACGAGTCGCACGCAGTCCACCAGTAAGCAAATGCGACGAGTCGACTTATTCGGCAATTCGAAAGTAAGGGAGTGAGCCTGCCTGCCCATGCACCGGGCATTGCTTGCTGCATTACAGAGAAAGGGGTGTGGGAGCTCACATTGTATGGCTACTGTTGACGGCTTGCAAAAAGGATTGTCATGAGGCCAAACAGTCGATCACTCACTAATGCTCTATAGGTTGTTCGAGACAAGTAGAAAAAAGTTACAGCAAGGGAAGCGTGACCAAGAGATCTAGAACAGAGCAGGTAGATGGAAACACACGGGCGGGCACGTCAGCAAACAGACAGAGAAAGGCAGGCAGGACTCGTCAAAGGGACATCTATTCACCTCGGACAACCAGCGAATAGCCTGCCTAGGCAGCCGACACCAATCTCTGCCTGCTGCCACCATTCATTTTGCTGCACAGCCATAGCAGCACTAGCAGGCGAGTAGAGAGTCAAGGGAGAGTACCAGGGAGCCACGCTGTCAGAGAAGGCTCGGTGAGTGGTCAGACAGGCCAGGCGAGGCACAGCACTTGGAGACAATCAACGAAGACGACAATCAACGAAGTCGACAGCTGCCGCCATCACCGTTGGGCGGATAAGAAGCCAGGATAAGAAGTGAGCATTGGTAATCTGCGATTAGCCCTCCTCCTCCTCCTCCTGCTCGTCGGGCTCCCCTCACCCGGTATGCCTAATCAAGTCGGGCTTGTATGAGTCTGGCAGCCATGGCATGGTCTTGGATCCGTCAGAAGCCAGGCCGACATGGCTGCCCCACAGGAATATTAACTAGGCATTGCAGCACGCCTGTTTGTACAGCAGGCTGGCCACTGCGCACACAGGAGAGCGACCCACCATTCAGGCTTGCCAGTGCAAAGGCAAAATGCAGCAGCCAACCTTAAGACTCTGCTGCCGGAGGCCGGCAAGACCTCTAGGTCGGAGGCACTCTAGTCGCAGCAAAGAACCTGAAGAGCAAAGAGCACTCGAGAAAGAAGACAAGACAAGCGACCACGTGGCTACTTCTTCTGCGAGGCAGGCACGGACGCACACCCTAGATAGAGCAGCTGCCCGAAAAACCCATGGGAGACCACCAACCGACCATGTTCGTCCTTAATCCTCTGGTGAGCTCACCGAGGGGTGCGACAGTTCCGATCCGGATGCACATTAGAGATGGGTGAAGTTGAAACCGGAGCTCGGCACAGTGGAAAACAGAATAACATCCAGCAGGTGGGGGGCGGCCGGCGGCCCATCCCTACCCTTACTCCGTGGCAAGGGGAAACAGTGACATTCGGTGTCACAAGAAAACCGAGACCTGAGCCCAAATCGTAATCTGCTCTGCTCGAGCACTCGAGCTACCACAGGCTACACATGAGCAAATAATCAGCAGCAACAGCAGAAGCCTTCAAGGGTCAGCGAAGCAAGAAGCAAACTCCATCTGCTGCTGCTGCTGCTGCTGCTGCTGCTGCTGCTGCTGCTGCTGCTGCTGCTGCTGCTGCTGCTGCTGCTGCTGCTGCTGCTGCTGCTGCTGCTGCTGCTGACTCGGCATGACCAGCTTGATACCCTAGCTTACCCATCCCTTTTCTCAGCGCGTCCATTATCCAAGATGAGCTCACTCACTGGCCCCAGTGATTCGTTCGGTGGGTAGAACACTCGCTCTGGAAGGTCACCAGCTCGACTGCTAAAGATGGAATGATTTTCACCGTGCACTTTTGCCCCGCACGCTTGCCACATCAGATCGCGATTATGACGAAGATATTGGCAAGGGGAGCACGACCGAAGCTCGGATCTTGCCTTCCACTGCCGGTGCTGCCCCGGGAGAACTGTGAGTCGCTCGAGTAGAGAAAAGAGCTCATTCCTATTTCTAGAAAATAACGGCACAATCGATTTAGAAATCTCTGCAAATCTGCCAGTCAGCCAGATTCCTTCGGGCTCATCTGTACTCATCTATGTTAGGGCCAGCTTGGGGGCAGGCTGGCGACAGAGCTTCCCCTCTCCTGGCTGGTGCCTCCTCGGCTGACCACGATTTTGATTCCTCCTCGGGTGGGAAGGGCCTCTGCTTGTCCGTGATTTAGAGTTGCCAGCTTCTTCTTTCTTTAGGGCTGCTGGGTGGCAGCTGCCGTTCGTCCGGTGCGTTCTGTTCGAATGAAACTAAGCTTTCCTTGAATAGCCCTCCCTTGACTTCTAGGGAGACCAACGACCCTATTATCGACCCCCAGACTCGAGGTTGAATTTGATGGCCTGGCCGATTGGCTCATCAGCCGAAAGCAGGCCATAGCAGCTCGGCAGTAAAAGTTCGGTGACATCTTCCGTGCTCTCATTCTGGGGAATAGCAACGGTAGTTCAAGAGATTACGTGCAGGCATGCTGGGATGTACTGGCTGATTGCTGTCTCCTCTCGTGCCCCCTAAGCAAGTGCACTCTGAGAATGCTGCTGTGGGTTTCACAATTGTTCTGTTGTACCTGTTCCTGCTACCCCGGCGAATACGTCGAGCACACCTTAACCCACTTTTCGGGTCTCCTCTTTTCCCATTTGCTCGTCTGCCATCAATCTCCTGTGGCTAATTGTGTAGTGTGAGAGGACACCATCGTCTGCTTTAATGTATGGCTCGAAGCTGAGCAATGTTGGTGAACGGTTGACGAACGGTATCTACATTGAGCTGGGTGCTGGCTCGCTTGCTCCCTCGTGTGCATGTATGTATTACACTTCACCCGTGTGCACACGCACACATGCTCAGAAAAATCATGGGACAACTATAGAGACTTTGGAGCACCGGCAGACAGATGCTGCCACAGCAATCCTGTCCAACAGCGGCCTGCTCAGTGTGTGCAAGGGCAAATGTTTGGAGGGAGAGACAGGACCAGAGAGGCACAGAATTGCTGCTTGAAAGCAAACCGGCTTTTTCAATGACGACAAAAGCAACATTCTTGGGTGCAACAGACACGACTGGAAATGGCAGGAAGCAGGTCTTCTTCATTACGACCCAGCTGAAGCTAGGGCTCCCTCCTTCGGAATGCTAGAATGCTGCCTCCCCTCCTTCATCAATCCACTCTCAGTCACGAGTCATAGGAGATAAGCTCGAGAGGCAGCTTTGAAAGCTAGCCACACAGCACCAAAGTACTCGTAAACACCTTCTGAGACACATGATTAATTGCTCTGGCACCGGTGAAAGTAAGCACCCTCTCGCCCTGTGGATACAACGATTCTGTTGCCCTCTTAGTCTGCAGCATCCCATGCGAGGAAGGAGAAAATCAGTGTGTGCGTGTGTGTGTGTGTGTGTGTGTGTGTGTGTGTGTGTTTGTGTGTGTGTGTGTGTCTTTGCGAGCACTCATGCACACCCCGTCGGGTGAGGGTGGGGTTCTCGAGCATGTGCCCGAGTCCGAGTGTCTTTTGTCAAGAACGATTGGAGCGATTGATCAGTTGTGTGAGAAAGCGAGCAAGAGAGAGATATAGACAGAGACAGACAGAGACACACAGACAGAGAAAGGCAGAAAATAGTGCTCGAGGAGTGATCCGGGGCATGGAAAGGCAAGAGGTAGAGACACTGCAAGGCATTATTGCGCTGGCCATCCATTGTCAGCTCGGCGTATGGACAACTCTATAAAAGTGTCTGAAACTAGTCACCTTGTCACCTAGTCGCCAAAAAGTCCCAACAAGCCAGCTGCAGAGACACACTTGGATCGAGTGGGAAGTGCTCGTCTAGAACCCTACAGCAACACGACCCCACATCCAGGAACGTGAGAAAAGAGAGACAGCACTGTATTGCTGCTGCTGCTGCTGCTGCAGTGGCAGCTTGACACCACCCTACGGTGCAGTTCAATGCCCGTGACGAGTAGCACAAGGCTCTTTCCATTATTTCGCAGCTGAAGACTCGTGTGCAGTGCTAGCTGAGAGCTGCATACGACCGCAGGAACTTCGTGACTAAGCAAACAGGTCACAGGTCATAACTTGAAACGCCGTGCCTGGCGACCGAGCCGTCCCGCGAGCGAAACACTGTCGCGACAATGGTGGCTGCTTTCCCGCACTTCTAGCTGCCATTCATGCTTGCACTAGTGCACAAAGGACCACTTGGGTGGTGCCTGTGCAACGAGTGTTTTCATAGCAGTTTGGCCAGTGAAAAGACCTACCTAGCAAATGCGTTATTACCCAATTGGTTACAATTGACCTAATAGAAGCTAAAGGGTTTTGCAAATCTCCGGCTAATCACCTGCTGCTCGTGCAAGCCAAATGCAGCCAAGCAAGCTGCAGCCAAGCTTGCAGCAGTGGTGTCACTTACCGGGGAGAGGGCATGCAAGGTTGCCAGGACGGAGGTGTGGTGATGTGTGTGAGGAGCTGTGTGGGGAGTTGTCGGGGGGGGGGGGGGGGGGGGGGGTGGGAGGTGTAAGGGTTATTCGAGGACTACCTTTGGAGGACTGGGCAAGTCGGATAGGCTAGTCCTCTGGCACTGCCGGCAGCTGGTGCAACGAGCAGCCAGTACTACATGCCGTTTAGTAAGTACTGTAGCAGTAGGAAATAGCCAATAGCCAATGCTGCCTCTGCCGACACCACTGCTGCCTCCACGTTTACACAACTACATGCAAGACCTGCTTAAATTAGTGCAGAAGAGAGCCAACGACTGCTGGCAACATGTCAGATGGCTACTTTACAAGTGCTGTAGTTGCAGTCAACGTCACACTGAGAAGCTCACGACACGGCAACCAAAAAGGTGCAGCCAAGTTGCTAGCGCCTTCTTCTGACGGCTCACGTCTGAAGCCTTACAGCATCGAAACAGTCCAGAGCCAAAGACAATCGTGTCTGCATTTAAGGTGTGCCGACTGCACAATCCAATAGGAGGCAAGGCTTTGAGCCACTTCAGTTGCAAGTCTAGCAAAATTACTGGCTGCTAACTTGAACTTGCATTGACACTCCAAGCTTTGTGGGCCATCACTCAAAATCGAGTCGCTACCCAACAGGCAGAGCCAGTTGGCATGCAGCATCTTATAGAATAGTTGAATTAAAAAATTCAAAGTTCAAGGATAGCTCTGTCGCATGTTCCTTCCTCCTCCTCCTCCTCTTCCTCCTCCTTCTCCTCCTCAGCTGACTACCTGATGCAGCCAGTATGCTTTCACACAGGCAGTCAATCCCAACAGATGATGACGTTAAGAAATGCAATATGTCGGCATTTTGGACAATAACCTAATTGAAAAGCAGGTATGTTGGAATGTCGATCGGTTAGCCGTGGACTTTCAGAAGCTGGCTGGCTGACAGTCAGCTGCACTGCAGGCGTCAAAATCCAGGTAACTATGCTAATGGCAGCCCCCTGTTAGCTAACTAGCACTTCCACTTCCTTACTTACTGCTCAGCTGTCTAGAGCACCTACCCCTTAGCTGCACCGAAGAGCGACAGCTTTGCAGAGTGTCGGCCGTCTGTCAGAACAGTGTACGTATTGACAAAACTTCATGCTGTCAGGGAACGAGATGGGGATGCCGAGACAAACAGACGGAAACCAACAAAGACAGACGGACAGACAGAGATTTGTCTAACTGAGGCGCACCGTGTGCACATGCAAGACTGCCAGCAAGTTCGAGTATGGCACTAAGACGAAAAGAAAGGGTCTACCATTGAGCTCTCAAATTGCTTGTGCATAGCCACGTACCCTTCATGGTCTTGGTAATTCACATTGAGCTTCTTGGTAGCAGAACCATGCTCTGAATCAAAGAAAAAACCTTAGTCACATGGCAGCACAGGGAATGGCACATGTCCCAGTGTTGCAGCAGCATACAGGCTAGGCTACTCGATCACGTGCCTTCCTCCTCCTCTCCCTCCTCCGCTAGGCAGCTCTCTCTCTCTCTCTCTCTCTCTCTCTCTCTCTCTCTCTCTCTCTCTCTCTCTCTCTCTCTCTCTCTCTCTCTCTCTCTCTCTCTCTCTCTCTCTATTCTCTCTCTCTTCTCTTCGCTCTCCCTCTCCTCTCTCTCTCTCTCTCTCTCTCTCTCTCTCTCTCTCTCTCTCTCTCTCTCTCTCTCTCTCTCTCGCTCTCTCTCCCTCCCTCTCTCTCTCTCTCTCTCTCTCTCTCTCTCTCTCTCTCTCCCTCTCTCTCTCACTTTCTCTCTGGCTGTATCAGTCTACAGTGAGCTACGAATGCAGCACACCACCCTGCAGGGCTGAAACTGGCAATAATGGTGAGTTTACTAGCAGGCCACCTAGAAAAGCCTGCAGTCCACATATTACCGGTAACACCCAAGTTAAACAGAAACCCTCACCAACGACATCGATGGCCAATATTTTGCATCCAACTAGGGTAGACAGAGTCTAAACTAGAAGTAATAGGTTAGGTACAGAACTCAATCAAAATTTTATAACAATTTGAACTTTAGAAAATGAGATGAGTGGGAATGTACGAGAACGATCAGAAATGGACTCAAACAGGTAGATGGAGAGTGACACGGACAGAATAAAGCAAGCATTCGTGCAGACAGAGAGCCTAGTAACTTAGCTATGCTTCTTACTTTCTCGTTGTTCGGAGGGATGAAGGCACTTGGTTATCGCATGCGTACCGAATAGGCTTCGTCCGAGCTAGAGAAAACTCTCCTGCATAGCACCCACTTAGTCTCTGTGGCTTTGGGGAGTTAAAGATGGTGATACATTACACTACATTAAATTACAGTGTGGCAGAGACAAAAAAGAGAATGTGATGGTCAAGAGACACGGTAGGAAAAAGAACCGAATAGAGTTAGATTGGGAGGAGATTGAGTGATTGAGTGAGTGAGTGAGTGAGTGAGTGAGTGAGTGTGAGTGAGTGAGTGAGTGAGTGAGTGAGTGAGTGAGTGAGTGAGTGAGTGAGTGAGTGAGTGAGTGAGTGAGTGAGTGCATATGAATGAGTGAATATGAATGAGTGAATATGAATGATAAAATATAAATGAGTGAATGTGAGTGAGTGTGAGTTTGATTGAAAGTGCAGAAAATGAAACTGAGAGAAGCACGTGCGAGGTGGAGAGACAATTAAGAACAGTTCGAAAAGTCAGCAAGATATCGGCTTTTGATTAGGAATGGGTACAGATGACGCGACACGTGTAGCACAAGTTCGGGGTGGCACAGCGACATCGGCACTTGCGGTCGAGTGGTCAGCATCAGCGAGTTTCTAGAATCCATGTTGTACTATGCGGGGCTGCCGTAGACGAAAAAAGGAATGCTCGAGAAGCAGCGAGCAGGCAAGAGAATCACTAGATCCATCCAGCCACGTGCTTCCTACGGTGCAGGCGCTCCAAGTGGGGCTCGAAGAAGAGTGGCGACGGAGAAAAACAGGACAGAGACACCTCCTCTGCAGAGGGCCACCGGTGTTGTTCACACACACGGATGGGCATTCGCCGTCGGCAGACTCGGCCAGGAGATGCTTACTCGATTTGTGGCGACCGCTCTTAGCCAGCAGCTTGGTCAAGGCAGCTACATCCCGGTCTCGGACGGCTTGCAGCATATCCGAATCTTTGGCCATGATCGAGCAGGCACCGCCGCAGCGGCCGGCCGGCCGGCCCGAGCGCAGCCCGAGGCGTCGTTATCGTGCCGAAAGCAGGCCTCGTGCGCGAACGACCGGATGGGGATAAATTGGCGGCGCCCTTATTAGCTCGATCCAAGCGAGCTCAGCAGCTCGCGATCCGTCGTCGGCTTGAAGTCGCGCTCGAAGTCTCAGGAGGCGGGCAGCGCGGCCAGCCGGCGAGCTCGGCGGCAGTCTGGCAGTCTACGGCTCGGCCGAAAGCTAATGTCGTGTGCGCCGCGGCGCGGCTGACGACCGCGACCTGGAGAAGCCGAAACGACGCGCAAATGCTGCAGCTGTCCATTGCGGGCGGCCAGCAATTAATTGCCTCGGTAATGGCAAGCCAAACACGAGGCTCGTGTGCGCTCACCCGCCCCGTGTGGACCGCTTCCGTGCGAGCACGCGAGCGTCGACCTCCTCCTCGGGGAGCTTACCCCCTTCACGCCAGACCCGCCCGCTACAGGCGGCGCTGCAGCCTGCGATCGCCCGCGCGCACATGCGAGCTCAGGGAGGGAGAGCGCACATGCGGTAGGCGGCCAGATGGCGAGCGAGCAGGCTGCTAAGCTGCTAACGAGGGAGGAAGGGTCCTCAGCTGAGCGACGAGCCAGCGCTCGCTCCCGCAACGAGCTAGTAGGCGCAACGCTCAGCGCACACGGCTAGCCCGTTCGCGCGCGCCGCCGATGCATTGCCCTTACCTGCGGCGAACTGCCGACATTCGGAGGGGAGCCTGCAGTAGAGCACACGCGCTGGCGAACGCCAGAGATAGAGCGGGGCAGCTGCGAAGTACGACAACGAGGCCGTCTAGGGGTGGGCGTGGCCGCGAGCTAAGGTACCACGCGCCGGCCCCCCCCCCCCCCGCCCACTCCGGTCGCGTCGACACCCGGCCGGGTGGCGGTCCGAGTTCCTCTGTCGCAGCAGAGTACGTTTCGGCGGTGAGCTAATCCAGGAGCGAATCGGTTTTAGTGAGGAACGTGCGAGAATTGCTCGCTGTTCGGGAAACGGCTAACTCGTCCTCAAATGGAGGGCATGGCAGCGCTTTGTTTCGACGAGCACGCTCGCAACGAAGGAGGCCTCCCTACGGCAGCCACTCGCTCGGCAATCATCGCGCACGCAAAGATGGAGATGCTGGCGAGTTCTTGACGAAACATGCTGCCAAGCTAGCTTTACATTCTCGCAGCGGCGACCGGAGACTTACTTTGCATTCACGCCATCTTTTACGAAATTCAAGACAATTTCTGTTCCTGGGTAGAAGTAAGCATGGCTTCCAAGTAACTTATGCCTCAAAGTAGAGAAAACAACCACAATTTCCTACAAACTTTGTTTCTATAACCGGTTCAGTGACTGCCTCACTGGTTTGGCCCAGCGGTAAAGGTGCTCGCCTTTAACGACCGAGGTCAAGTTGAATGTAACTGATGACCGAGATCGTGGGCTCGAGCCCGGTAGCATGATAATAATAATAATGATAATAATAATGCACTCGATAAAGCGCCCTCAGAGAACTCAATCTCTCTCTCTCTCTCTCTCTCTCTCTCTCTCTCTCTCTCTCTCTCTCTCTCTCTCTCTCTCTCTCTCTCTCTCTCTCTCTCTCTCTCTCTCTCTCTCTCTCTCTAGGCGCTTCACATTTGCTGCAAAGGGAAATGCAATTGAATGGTGAGTAATATCATGCTTGATAAACAAACAAATTGAGTAACACGGTTAGGGGTGACATGCACAGTGTCAGCATGCAAATGTGGTTAGTGGCAGCATGCACAGTGTCAGCACGCATAAGCACATCAAGGACGAATCGCAGGGACCCACAATAATGTCCAAGATAGGTGTGTTTTTAAATTCTTTTTAAATGTGTTCAAGTCAGGGGATGCTCTGACGCAAGTCGAGAAAGAGTTCCGGGCTTTGGGAGCATATGAACTAAATGCACGGTCTCCAAAGGATTTGAGGTTTGTACAAGGTATTTGTAGACTGTTGGATTCCGAGCGGGTGGTACGATGCTTGGCCTGATGGGGGAGTATATGTGAGAGGTAGGCTGGAGCCAAAGAATGAAGTGACCTAAAAGTGAGCGACAAAACCTTGAAGTCAACCCGTTGCTTGACTGGTAGCCAGTGCAGGTCGGCGCGAAGTGGTGTGATGTGGCAGCTGCGACGCTCACGACAGACAAGCCAAGCTGCAGAGTTTTGCACCAGCTGCAATCGCCTGATCGCACATGCTGGTGGGCCAGTAAGCAGTGAGTTGCAGAAGTCGAGACGGGATGTCACGAATGCATGGACCAACGCAATGCGCCTGACTTAAGATTAAGTTCTCTTAGGGTGCTATATAAATACTTTTGAAATAGAAATTAAAATTGACGAATTCGCTTACAGTAGTTCACATTTAGTCAGAAAAAGGCAAATGAAGCTAAATTAACTTGTTATTCACGATGAAGTCATTCAAACATAACCACTCCAAGGGGTTCAGAAATGAGAAGATGCTCCAGATTTTCCGCTATGCCATAAATAGCTTTAGCGAAGATGCTCCCAAATATGGCCATTGATTGCGTATTCGTCATGATGTGCTTGGGTAACAAAGTTCAAAGTCTGGTACATCCTACTACAAGGGCTTGGGTTACTCCTCGGAGCAAGCTCTCACGCTCTCTTTGAATTTATTAAGACGCGCATCAACGATACGGACTTTGAGTGATATCCTTCAGCCCATTTCGGCACATACGAAGCTGAACCAGCTGCACACAGTTTTCAGCCTGACGATCGCCCCGGCAGCCGTACACCACTGCAACGAAGCTGCTCCAAGCCACTCGTTCGTCCTTTTCAGCTTCTTAGTAAACTCGTCCCACTCTATGATCTTTATCTGCGATTCCAAGGAGATACTAGCTTTAGCCTTCGTCTCCGACAGCTGTGGAAAGACATTATGAATTTACTTGACAGCTGGTGGCTGTTTCTCAAGAGCTGTGACAAATTACTTGATGAAGCTTAACGTGACGTGCAATGGTGGGATCAGCACCCTCCGAGGGTCTACACAGCGACTTCTGCTACAGAAAACTCACGCCACTGTGGCAGTACCTTGTGCGATAGTGCATCCCAGAATCCAAGTTATCCTATATACAAAGGAAACATGGTGAAACCGCCTTGGAGGCCCATTGGGAAAATGGCCATTTAGAAGTCTTCAATGACCTGCCAGCCATACGCACCCTTCTTGCAAGCACTCTGCAACATTTCCACTCTAGTAGATTCCTCGCTGAGGCGCACAACGTGAGCCGCTGGTAGACGCGGGTATTCCCGCTAGGAAGCAGTGCGGCTTCGAGGATTCTCGACGAACTGTCTATGAATAGGTGGCATTCACTCGGGCTATTTCCATGATTCCTACTGCCTCGTTACTGCCGGCCAAATTGTCGCAGAAGCGCAGCCGCTCTTGCCGACTCGAAAAGCTGGAAAAATAATTTCTGTGACGCCTCCTGGATCTGTTACTTTGTACTTCCATTCAGTAAGTTCCTCTCATTGAGCCTAAGTGTCCGAGGCTCAGCATTTGACTTGGTCAGATCAGGGCCTCTGATCAGATCACCGAGGTCTGTTTTGGCTGTGGACGTACGGCTTTTTCTCTTCAGCCACATCTGTGCGATTGAAAACGCGATCTGCGATGCCGCCGTCGCTGATTTGCTCTCCTGAAGATGGCTGATCCCTCTCCGGGTGCGGGTGGGTACGTTTGGCTCAGGGCAAATGGATGAAGGAATGTGAGGATACGCGATGATAGGCGCGCTGCTGCCAATTCGACTTTTGCAAGGGTCCACTATGCAGGAGTAGCAGTTGTTTGAGCGGTCGGCCGATTCTCTCCAAATTCTTTGGTTAGCAAACTTCGTGGCTCTCTTTTCTTCCTGCCTGCCTGTACCTGCCTGTACCTGCCTGTACCTGCCTGTACCCATTCCAGAATGAAAAGAATCGAAAGATGATAGTTCGCACCTTACCTGATACTTCGCAAGAAATTCCATCTGGCTAGCTGCAATCGCTCACCTCATCTTTAAGAGGTCACTTGCAGTGTTCACTTGTGAAATGAGGTGCGCAGGGCTTGAATTGATCCCCCAACAGGCTTGCCGAGGTGTGTTCTGCTGGGCCTCGCACAACTTAATAGACGCTTTCGTGGTGTAACGATCTCGCTCTTTTATGGACAGAGTGGTAAAGAGAGTAAAAAAACAGTCCTCGAGAGTAAAAAAGAAATTGATGCAAAAAAGAAATGCAGCCTCTTGATAATATGTAAATCAAATGCGCTTATTCGTCATTCTCTCACTCAGGAGTAGCATGAACTAAAATGTCTTTCGAAGGCATCTGTCTTGTCACATTTAAGCAGATTCTAGATTACAGATACAGATACTAAATAACAGATATTACTCAATGGTGAAATATTATGTAATGTATCGTCGTCTGTAACTCCACAAAGACAGCGTGGGTGTTACGCAAAAGAGTTTTGCATAGCACACTCACAGCCTAAGTCGCATTTGGTACACATTCGGTAGCCAACAGACTTCATCTCACGAAACAAAGAGAAAGTGGGAAGCATAGCTGAGTCCGGATAACAGTTGAGGTAGCAAGTAGCAAGCGTGGGGGCAGCAGTTTAGGACGGCTGGAAATAATCCATCCTAGCTCTTTTAGCAAAGGAGACACGTTCTCAAACCTCTGGGGTTTGCAAACCAGCCTCGCAGCCATGTTCATAGCCATATGCAGTGGCCTAGGTGCTTTTTTTGCTAGCCAAGCCAAAAGGGAATTGCAATAATCAAGCCGATACAGAACTAAGGAGCTGGTTGAATTTTTGAAATCCACCGCGGAAGACAGCTCCTAATCTTAGATAGGCATCGGTCGTGCTGGCTAGCTGTAGAAGCAAGCTTTCCAAATGTAGGCAGCTGTCGAAAACGACACCTATATTTCGAGCACGTGGTGATGGTCACACAACAGCATCACCTATTAGAAGAGCAAAGCCTTCTAATCCAGCCATACGCTTAGGGTGTCCTATGAGTTGCAGTACAGTTTCATCGTCGTTAGTTTCAGGAAATTTGCGACCATCCAGGATCGAATGTCTGAAAGGGAAGCATTCAGTTTATTAGTCGGTGCAACAGACTCAGCTGGTTAATAATAATAATAATAATGATTCACTTGATAAAGCAGCCTCAGAGAACTCAATCTCTCTCTAGGCGCTTTACATTTGCTGTAAAGTGAAATGCAATTGAATGGTAAGTAAAATCGTGCTTGAAAAACAAACGAAATGAATAATATGGTTAGGGGTGACATGCACAGGGTCAGCATGCAAATGTGGTTAGTGGCAGCATGCACAGTGTCAGCACGAATAAGCACATCAAGGACGAATCACAGGGACCCACTAAATGCTGTCCTAAATAGGTGTGTTTTTAGGTTCCTTTTAAAAGTGGTCAGGTCAGGGAATGTTCTGACGCAGGTCGGGAGGTAGTTCCAGGCTTTGGGAGCATATGAACTAAATGCACGGTCTCCAAAGGATTTAAGGTTTGTATGAGGTATTTCTAGACTGTTGGATTCCGAAAAGCGAGTGGTACGATGCTTAACCTGATGGGGTAGTATATCTGAGAGATAGGCTCGAGCCATAGAATGAAGGGACCTAAAAGTAAGGGACAAAACCTTGAAGTCAATCCGTTGCTTGACTGGTAGCCAGTGCAGGTCGGCGAGAAGTGGAGTAATATGGCAACTGCGACGCTCACGACAGACAAGCCTAGCTGCAGAGTTTTGCACCAGCTGCAATCGCCTGATCGCACATGCTGGTGGGCCAGTAAGCAGTGAGTTGCAGAAGTCGAGACGGGATGTCACGAATGCATGGACCAACTTGGACGTGGTATCTTTATCTAAAAAAGCCGTAATTTTAGCAATGTTATGAAGCTGAAAATAGGCTGATTTGACTGTGGAGCTGATATGGTCGTCTAACGAGAGGTCGCTTTGGAATATGACACCTAGATTTCGAGCTGATTCAACTGGAGATATGCTGGCAGAGCCAATTTTGAGAGTCAGCCTTTCCAATCTCTGGATCACTGGTTAAGATGACAAAGAACTGAGTTTTTGGTCAGCGTACAAGTTATCACCAATTCTATGGTCCCAAATAACTTTACCCAGAGTTTGAGTATAAATGAAGAAAACTAAGGGACTGGGGACAGACCCTTGAGAGACTCCACATGTGACTGGTTTGGTGGATAAGACCTGACCCCTACACGACGCTGACTGAACACGATCGAACAAGTACGACTTAAGCCACGCCAGTGCATCGACCGTTGTTGTCAATCGTTCAAGTAAGATATCGTGATCGAAGGTGTCAAAGGCAGCTGATATATGTAGTAGTGCTAGTGCAGTGACATTCCCGTCATCGTTGCTGCATATGATGTCATTGGTAACACGGAGGAGAGCAGTTCAGTGGAGTGCTGCCGCTTAAACCCCGATTGAAAGTTTTTAGGAAATCTCATTATTTTCAATGTGTGCTAACAGCTGCTTATCGAAAAATTTTCCAGAATCATAAGATCCTTAACAGCTAAAACCACCGCCTGCAGTTGGCAATAAAGGATAGCCCGCGGCAGGATTCAAATTCGCGACCTCGATCGTGAAGAGCGAGCACCTTACCTCCTCGGCTATCACGGCCCAGTTCGGTAAGGGCAGTTTGCAATCATTTTCTCACATACATTTCGCTCTCTCAGCCGCTACCTAATTGAGCGACGGCTGAGCAGACATAGCCGACTCGAATGCAAGCCACTTAATCGGCCTCGTGAAGTTGTTGGACAGCCTCTTAAATTCCGCCTCCTAAATGTCCGTTCGCTAAAAATCCAAGTGGTTACTTATCCACGACCAGGCTGTCCAGGAGAAGCTACATAAATTTCTGGTTGCCGAAACTTGCGATAACGCCCTGGTCACGTAGGGGTGCATCTGAGACCATCCCACTCGGGCTCTCATGCATTCCGAAAAGGCTGGTGGCGGAATTGCAATTGTTGCTCGTGAATCGTTTGGCTATACGATAAGAAGCTTTTCCCCATCGTTTGAATCAGTTGCAATTAGGTCATCACTAAAGACAGTGCCTTTCACTGTTGTGATATACTCACCTCCTACTGGCTGTCTAAACTTGTTTATAGAGGAGTTTTCGGAGTTCCTCGATAAAATATTTGCGTGTGACAAGTCGTTACTGATTGCAGGAGACTTAAATATTCACGTTGAAAACCCTAGCAACAGCCAGGTCCGCTCATTTCTTGACTCTCTGGAGAACTTTGTATTGGTCCAACACGTTAACCATACCTCTCACATCGGTGGCCTATCCTAGATCTCGTGAGCACTAAGGATGCCTGCCCCACTGACCTTGCGGTGTGCCTGCTGACCCTCTCGGCTCATTGCTCGGTCTCTTTTACGTTCCTGCTCCGTAGCACGCACAGGGTAATGTTGAATTTTTCCAGTGAAGTAACTTTAAAAGCATTGACCAAGACAAATTTTTGAAATATGCATGCGATCAGGTCTACTTGATCTGCACCCAGACTCGATCGACAGCCTCAATACCCACACTGATGTAGTGAACATGACACGTAGGAGTACTATTGGCAAGCATGCTCCCGTACATTCTGTCCGTGTACAGAGTCGCGGAGATTCCTTCAATTTACAAAAAAACTTGAAAATATTTGCCGTGTTAAGCGCAGGCTTGAACGTCGTTTAAGAAAACGGGGTCTGATGGAGGTCTAGTCGATTTCAAAGATTTCATTCGAGTCTACACCCGGAAGCTTAAAAAAGCCAGGGTTCTTTTTCACTCAAAAACTGAAGTATAGCCAAAACAGATTTATAAGATGGTAAGCAATTTACTGGCCAACGCTGAGAGGTCTGACTCCCCGGAAATTAACGGCTCAGCCGAAAAGTTTTAAGCCTTTTTTACTAAAACAATTGCGAACACTCGTGCCTCCATAAAGCCCCCTCTGACTAAAGCAACTGCAGAATCGCAACCGGTAACCTTCCTTTAAAGATTTTCCGAGGTTTTAGCATTCGATGTGGCTACCTTAATAAGGTCTAGTAAAAATAGCTCGCCTCCTGATGACCCTATACGATCATCTCTGTGGTATTCACTGGCAGACCAACTTAGCACAGTCGTAACCGAGATTATTAGTGCTTCTCTGGAAAAAGCTGTCTTACCAATGTCCTTCAAATCGGAAATTGTTTGACCAATACTTAAAACGTCTGGGTAAGATATAGAGATCCTTGAAAATTACCACCAAGTTTTACTTCTAACTTTTTTCAAACACTCTTGAAAATTTTTAGCTATGCAGCAGTTAGCACACATTGAAAATAATGAGATTTCGTAAAAACTTCAATCGGGGTTTAAGCGGCAGCACTCCACTGAACTGCTCTCCTCCGTGTTACTAAGGACATCATATGCAGCAACGATGACGGAAATGTCACTGCACTAGCACTACTACATATATCAGCTGCCTTTGACACCTTTGATCACGATATCTTACTTGAACGATTGACAACAACGGTCGATGCACTGGCGTGGCTTAAGTCGTACTTGTTCGATCGTGTTCAGTCAGCGTCGTGTAGGGGTCAGGTCTTATCCACCAAACCAATCACATATGGAGTCCCTCAAGGGTCTGTCCCCAGTCCCTTAGTTTTCTTCATTTATAATTGACCTCTAGGAAAAGTTATTCGGGAACGTAGAATTGGTGATAACTTGTATGCTGACCAAAAACTCAGTTCTTTGTCATCTTAACCAGCTGAGTCTGCTGCATCGACTAATAAACTGAATGCTTCCCTTTCAGAGATTCGATCCTGGACGTCCGCAAATTTCCTGAAACTAACGACGATGAAACTGTACTGCAACTCATAGGACACCCTAAGCGTATGGCTGGATTAGAAGGCTTTGCTCTTCTAATAGGTGATGCTGTTGTGTGACCATCACCACGTGCTCGAAATATAGGTGTCGTTTTCGACAGCTGCCTACATTTGGAAAGCTTGCTTTTACAGCTAGCCAGCACGACCGATGCCTATCTAAGATTAGGAGCTGTCTTCCGCAGTGGATTTCAAAAATTCAACCAGCTCCTTAGTTCTGTATCGGCTTGATTATTGCAATTCCCTTTTGGCTTGGCTAGCAAAAAAAGCACCTAGGCCACTGCATATGGCTATGAACATGGCTGCGAGGCTGGTTTGCAAACCCCAGAGGTTTGAGAACGTGTCTCCTTTGCTAAAAGAGCTAGGATGGATGCCGGTTGATCAGCGGATACAGAGCAAAGTTCTTACGCCGACCCACGAGGTCCACAACGGCTGGGCTCCTCCATACCTCGCTGAAGGGCTGCACCAGTTTCAGCCTCTTCGTGCCCTCAGGTCTTGTAGGGAGAATAAATTAGCCGTTCCATTCCTCTGCTTAAACACCATTGGTGACAGCAGCTTTAGCTCTGCAGGTATTGGACTGTGGAACTCGCTTTCACGATTCTTACGCAACGATAGCTACTCTCCTGCTGCCGACTGCGGCACATTATTTCCAGCCGTCCTAAACTGCTGCCCCCACGCTTGCTACTTGCTACCTCAACTGTTATTCGGACTCAGCTATGCTTCCCACTTTCTCTTTGTTTCGTGAGATGAAGTCTGTTGGCTACCGAATGTGTACCAAATGCGACTTAGGCTGTGAGTGTGCTATACAAAGCTCTCCTGCGTAACACCCACGTAGTCGTTGTGGCTTCGTGGAGTTGCAGATAGAGAGAGATACATTGCATTAGATCATGCTGCTATACAAATGAGACTGCTCAATCAGCTAATATTGTTCGCTTAGAAGAATAAGTAGTGTGTCGTAGTGTTGGCGCTGAGTTGGGATTAGGCTTTCATTCGTCAGATTTTCAATTAAAACACGGGTTGGATGTGGGGGGACGCCGAAAGCGCTCGGTGTCTACTCGCTGGTGCTGGCGACTAAAGCAATGAGATGTGAAATTTGTATAACACCCTCAGAGAACTAAATCTCTCTCTCTCTCTCTCTCTCTCTCTCCCCTCTCTCTCTCTCTCTCTCTAGATACTTATTCTACGTTATACTATAAGTGCATATATATATATATATATATATATATATACGTGTACATATATATATATATATATATATATATATATATATATATATATATATTATACTATAGTTTACGCTTGCTGTAAGAGAAGCAGACTTGCGAAGCAATGCTGATAGAAGCAAGCAAGTTTACGGAGCTATGTGCCGGCAGCAATGGGAGCAGAAAATTAAGCACGCCTTCTTCAACTGCAGTGAGCGTGATCGCGACTAAGATAAGATGACCCAGATATCGCAATAGATCTCCTGCTTAACCACTTCATCCTTCTGTACCAGAGAGCAAAGCCGTTCAACCTCCTGCAATGGCTGCAGAACACCTGGGTCTTCATTCTGGGTAAATGTAAAGCGCCTAGAGAGTGATTGAGTTCTCTGAGGGCGCCGTATCAAGCGTACTGTTATAAATGCATTCTCACTTCATCGTCCAGATCGTGGGCGTGGGGCATACAGCACGTAATTCTTTATTGCCCACTTCAGGCGGGGCGATTGCCACTAAGGCTCTTTTGCCGCTAAATCAATGATGCAGCTTGATTAGCCTGCGCTTATGTTTAACCTTTCACCAGTCCCCAGCCTATATTGCTGTTTGAAAATGTAGCGTCACGTGGATCATAGGTGAAGAAAGCCGCGCTAAAACGGTCTATCCTGCTTCAAGCCACGGCTTCAAGCCACGTCCAAGGTCGGTGTTGCACCTGCCATGCTTCGGTCTTTGGCGCACGTCACCGAGACCGGATGCGGCGGTCAAAAGTCAAAAGGCTAAAGCAAGACAGAACGAAGACTTGGACGCTGAGTGAGGCTCTACGTCTTAGCCAAGACGTAAGCACGACTGAAAAAATGACTGAGCAAACGACCAACCACAGGCGCCATCAAAGAGCATGCATGCCTACTTTGTTGCTTCGATACGCTTGGCGGACGATTTGACCGTCAAAATCATCGAAGCGCTCGACGAGAGTCCCTGCTTACGTGGCGATGCAAGCTAGTCGTATAATAACCGGACAGTGTGACGGAGGGCGAAAAAGGCAGTCGATGAAGGTCAAAATTCACTGGGAGGTGCATTTAAGGTGGCCATTCGCTACCTCCATAACAAAGGCAATTTTCTAATGATCACTCTGAGGTTGGGGGAGCAACTTGGAGGCAAGAATTAAGAGGAAATCTGACCGCGAAAACTTCCTACAAGCAGGAAGACTGAAGCGGGACACAAGCAAGACTAGCTGCGAAAACTCGGCTCCTGTACTGCTTCAGAATGAGAAGCTGAGCACGATTCTCATTATCGGCCAAGACTTCGGCAGAGACAGCACAAGCGAACAGCCACGAGCGCTAACGCAGCGACATCTACTCTCCTGCTGCCGACGATGGCATATCCTTTCCAGCGGTCCTGAGCTGCTACTTCTACGCTATTCACACAGTCAACTGCCCTCCTAACTCGGCTATGCTTCTCGCTTTCTCTTTTTTTTGCGCTACACGGGGTCTGCTGGCTAAAGAATGCGCATCGAAAGCCTAAGCGGCTTTCGATGGCGCTATAGAAAACTATCCTGCGTGTAATAGCCATTTACAGTCTTTGTGGCTGTGTAGAGTTACAGACGGAAATACATCGCATTCCATGACGAGCAACGAGTAAGGCGCGCTCTCAAGAACACGCCTTCCTCCAAGCTTTGAAATGCAAGGTGGACGACATAACAGGCGGTATCCCGATGCATTCCATGCGAGTCCCTGTGATACCAGACACTGTGAGCTCTTCGTGCAGGAATGAGATCGTGAGGCGGCGGCGGGCGAAAAAGGCAATCACGAAAGGTTTAAATTCACTTGAGGTGCATCCCCCAGAGCCATTCCCAACCTCCCTAACAAAAGCAGTTTTCCAGCGACCATTCTTCGGGTGGAGTTAGCACGAAGCAAGATGGAACGAAAACTGATCGCATAAACTTTCCATGAGAATGAAAATCGAATTAGAACACCGGCAGAACAGAAGCAAGAAGGACCTTGCAAATGCGGGCTAAACTTGGTGATCAGTTCTTAATAGTGCAATCTATTTCGCTCTCACAAAGACTCACGATTACTTGTAGGTGCGACCGACCGCACAGAGTTACTTCAAGCGATCAAAGCTGAATGCAAGTGCAATTGATTTCAGTCGTAGATGATTAACTGGCGGCTGCAGGAAAAATGAATGCTGGCAAAAGAATGCTCAGTGTGGCTGGGTTGAAGCGCTGGACTATTATAGAAAACGCAAAAGACTTGCCAGCATTAATTGATTTTCGGGAAGCCCGCTAAAAATCGGCAGCGCGTGCAGCAGCAGTCTCGATGTGGGACGATTCGAGAGCTAATTGTTAGCGATGGGAACAAATGCGATATCGTGTGCAGTGCATTCGGGACAGCTGCCCAGTTCGCCGGTCAATTATGTACTAAGTGGGAGCTCAATTAATTAAACGGGCTATTGCGTCTGATCAAAGTTGTAACGACCATGCAGCCGTTGCCAGTGGCAGAGGCGCTTGCCGTACGTAGTCTTCCGCACACCAAGTGCAATTCCCTTCATCATGTATGCACTATTAAGCTGAGAAGATCTTTGATATCGCTTCAGGCTGGCCGAAGCCGTTGCAGTGCGATTGGAAGCCAATAAAGCTCGAAGCTAATGCCCGAATGTTTAGCAGCAGCCGTCCCAAAAAAAGCCTAAAAGATTTCAAAGATTGGAGGCCAGTCTTAGCTCAGCGCTAAGGTGCTCCTAACACGTCACGACCAGGCACGGCAGGTGCTCCTCGAACGTCACGACCAGGCACGTCACGACGTCAGTAGGAAGACCACTACTGCCTCGAGCAGCAGGCAGTGTGCTCGTGGATTCGCGTCTCTTTTCTACCTCAAAACAAACGAAGCCGGTAGCCAGATGTCCCCTGGTCAATATAACAAACACGGGCTGGACCTGATGTCAGGCTGTGCGAAATCCGGAAGGCATGCATAATTACCGACATCACGACTGCTTCAGCGCTTTCTCGTTTCACGAGCCCGGGCCGCAGACATGTACGGGGGACAGCCCGCCGTCTCGTGGTTATACCCGCAGCGATAGAGTAAAGTCGAGTTTAAAGCCACTAGCCCTGCGGAGCGTAGTACAGGTATGCGGCGACCGCCATGAGTTTTTTGTAATACCAGCACTATTTGTGAGAAGTTTTATTATGCACTATATGCAAAGAATGAGTAAATAAATACACCGGTAAAGATCAGCAGCGTGTGCAGTAGTAGTGTCAAACCAAGTTACGAAATACAGTCAGACGCCTCTGTCGCTGCAAGCACCGTAGGAGGGACATCGAACTCTCTCGTGTAAACTCGTACACTTGGACTTTGCGGCGTGGAAGTGTCGCCACTTAAACTCGACACTGCACTGCAAGTCAAAAGTCTCACGGCGTCCATTCGGCTGCTTTAGAATGAGATTCATAGAGGACTACTCTTCCTCTTTCTCTCTCTCTCTCACTCTCTCTCTCTCTCATTAAGATTTGTAAAGCACCGAGAGCACATTAGACGTCGTGCGAGCTCTTCAGAATATTAAACTATTTATTAGATTATTTGCCATCTTAATTATTTATCAGACCAATAGACAATCAGACTATTACGGCAGGCGACAGTGTGACAGCGTCGCTACGCTGAGCGTGGAATCGTCAGCTTGCCACATCACGAGCCTACGACTCCTCGCCGAGGCTATAGCCTGGTGACAGATGTTCGAGAGGCGGTACAGATAAAGCTACCTAGGAAGCCGACTGCTTCTTTCATCAGCTCCGCCGCCGCCCCCCCCCCCCCGCAGTCCTCTCTAACCGTGGACGGACGGACGGTTGACCCATAAGGGCCTGCTCACGTGGCCTGCTCACGTGTCCTGCTCACGTGGCCTGCTCACGTGGCCTGCTCACGTGTCCTGCGCCCGCCGAGAAAGCGGCGTTGACGATGCAATCGAGCCTAACCCAACCTTCATTCATTACAGCTTCGAGCAGCTGACGAGGCTAGCTTTCGCATAATAATAATAATGATAATAATAATAATAATGCACTTGATAAAGCGCCCTCAGAGAACCTAATCTCTTTCGAGGCGCTTTACATTTGCTGCAAAGTGAAATACAGTTGAACGGTAAGTAAAATCATGCTTGAAAAACAAGCAAAATGAATAACATGGTTAGGGGTGACATGCAAATGTGGTTAGTGGCAGCATGCACAGTGTCAGCACGTATAAGCACATCAAGGACGAATCACAGGGACCCACTAAATGCTGTCCTAAATAGGTGTGTTTTTAAGTTCCTTTTAAATGTGGTCAAGTCAGGGGATGTTCTGACGCAGGTCGGGAGGGAGTTCCAGGCTTTGGGAGCATACGAACTAAATGCACGGTCTCCAAAGGATTTAAGGTTTGTATGAGGTATTTGTAGACTGTTGGATTCCGAAAAGCGGGTGGTACGATGCTTGGCCTGATGGGGTAGTACATCTGAGAGATAGGCTTAAGCCATAGAATGAAGGGACCTAAACGTGAGCGACAAAACCTTGAAGTCAATCCGTTGCTTGACTGGTAGCCAGTGCAGGTCGGTGAGAAGTGGAGTAATGTGGCAACTGCGAAGCTCACGACAGACAAGTCTAGCTGCAGTGTTTTGCACCAGCTGCAATCGCCTGATCGCACATGCTGGTGGGCCAGTAAGCAGTGAGTTGCAGAAGTCGAGACGGGATGTCACGAATGCATGGACCAACTTGGACGTGGTAACCTTATCTAAACAAGCCCAAATTTTAGCAATGTTATGAAGCTGAAAATAGGCAGATTTGACTGTGGAGCTGATATGGTCGTCTAACGAGAGGTCGCTTTGGAATATGACACCTAGATTTCGAGCTGATTCAACTGGAGATATGCTGGCAGAACCAATATTGAGAGTCAGCCTTTTCAATCTCTGAATCACACTAGGTTTGTCCATAACTAGTAAGTTAGTTTTATCATCGTTTAGTTTTAGAAAATGTGCTGCCATCCATGTGCGGATGTCATCAATGCATGCAGCAAGTGAATTGAGAGACTTTGAGGTGCTCGAAGGCTGGGAGGGATCAAAGCAAAGGTACAACTGAGTGTCATCCGCATAAAAGTGAAAGCCTAGATTGTGCTTGGCAATCACATCAGCAAGAGGGAGAGTATAAACCGTGAAAAGAACCGGACCTAGCACGGCGCCCTGAGGTACCCCATATTTCAGAGGTACCTCAGATGATCTTTGTCCATTCACGTCAATACTCTGGAGTCTCCCACTGAGATAGGACCTGAACCACTGCAGAGCAGTGCCAGTGATACCCAGGCGAGATGAGAGGCTCTCTAGAAGAACTAGAAGAACTCTCTAGAAAAACTTTGTGATCGATGGTATCAAAAGTTGCCGAAAGATCGATCGAAACAAGCAGAGACACTCTACCCAATGTCTGCATTCCTAAGTAGGTCGTTGTATACCCTAAGCAATGCTGACTCTGTGGAGGGATTAGCTCTAAAGGACATGACCTGAGGCTAATGACATATTAATTATGGTAGTTATGCATCGCAGCAGCAGATCAATGCAACGTAGGAGCAGGACAGTGGGAATAGGGTCCAGAGGACTGGTTGTCTTTTTTGATTGGGATACGAACTTCAGGATGAGATCACTAGTGACCTGCTTAAATACAGACATTGAGGTGCAGCCAGGAACCGAGGAACAGCATTCTAGTGGGGAGGTTGTCATCGCAGGGATGGATTCCCTGATCTTGTCTATCTTCTGCACAAAGAATCGAGAGAAGCGATCTGCTAGATCACAAGGGTCATCAGGTAAGGAGCTAATCTGTGAACGGTTGAGGAGATGGTTTATTGTCGACATCAGCATTTTTGGATTGTGCATCTGTGATTCAACAATGTTTCTATAGATGCTAGACTTGGCCTTTGCTAGGATCGATTGGTACGACCTACAGTAGTCTTCATATGCCTGTCGATGGACAGTTAGTCCGGATCTTTTGTATGCTTTTTCAAGCTTTCGTTTATTAGACTTGGCTACTTTAATGTCTGTGGTAAACCATAGACTGTCTAGGCGGGGGGGGGGGGCACAGTGCGCTTTGTCAGAGGTGCAAACTCGTCGAGCGTGTCAGCTAGTGTCGTGTTGTAGTTATCTACCAAGGATGACAGATCGGAGGGAGGACTGAGCAGCAGAGGTGAAGCAGATATTCTCGCACGGACAACATCGATGTCAAGGGTCTTGAGGTTTCGCGATTCACAGGTTATTTTAGAGGAGGATGTGGGCACACACTGTAGATTGAATGAGATCTGCATGTGGTCAGATAAGCAGGATTTGGTAATAATTGGTGATGACAAAGTGCAGTTATATGAGAAAATCTGGTCGAGTGTGTGACCCTTGATGTGGGTAGGGTTATGCACATGAGCCACAAGAGACAATGAGTCAGTCAATGCACGAAATTCGGTGCTGAAAGCGGCAGATAAGTTATCAAAGTGAACGTTTAAATCACCCATAACGAGGAAGGATCGATTTCTTGAGATGCCGCCTAGCTTCCCCCCCCCCTCGCTCGCCCATACCACTCCAGCAGTTTAACCCAGCCTTACTCCGAAGCTGCCCGAGACGAGTCTCGACGGAAACGAGCGGAACCTTGAGGCTAGAGGTGCATGAGTGTTCCCCTTTTTTGTCTCCAGGCGCGTGGCTGCCCGCAGTGCCAGCCTTTCGCGTCTGGTAAGAAACCCGCCCGAGTGGGGTGCCGTTACCGGCATTACAGTTACGCTAGGCGATAGGGGCGTGTTCAGTACTTTTCTAGAGGGGCTGACCATTGACCTTTCACCCGCCACCTAAAAAAGGTTCTCGAGGTCAGAGAGGTTAGAGCCGAGGGTCTGCGCCCGAGCTCTTTTTTAGACGCTGATGCGGGACACCCTGCTTCTTTTCCTTTAAATGATTCGTTAATGTGTCCTCAGACTGAGACGGCGCTCTTCCAAGTCTCTGCAAACGTCTACGCGGCGAAACAACTCACGATCCCCGCCGCGACCGGACGCTTATTCTCGATGTCACTTTAGGCCGCATTGAAGAGGCTCGCCGCCAAAGGCCTTTAAACGGCCTTGCCCTTGCCACCGGTCTTATATTTAGCGAACGCAGCATTCTTGTATTGCCGATCCTGTTGAGGGCCTTTACTTCAAAGCCGTGTCCATATAATTTCGAATAGGCTAGAATAAACATTACTCAATGCCTATTTTAAATTATTAAACTACTAAACAATTTAGTAATACAATTCGAATATAAATAAAATATTAATTATAATAAAAAAATTAGTAATATAATTCGAATATTCTAGACATTGAGTAAGCGCCTTGTAAGCATCCACGACAAGCTCGCTGTGCATTAAGAAAAGACAAACTAATCGAACACCAACCTGCAATGCCACCGCATGAGATCGCCAACGACCTGGGAATTTTGTGTCGATCAGAAATGCCCTCGAGCGCCGCCCTTGCCCAGAGCTCCGCCTCCAGACAGACGCCGCCGACGCTTCCAGACAGACGCCGGCCATTCTTAGTCTTCGGCGCAGGTACAGAGAGAATGAAGAGCTTTAACGCGAGCTTGCCGCACCCTCTTATCAGTCCGGCTCCTCGTCCTGGGGGTCTCCCGCTTTTTCTGCGGTCTGCCAGATATATCTGCCATCTATAGCCAGGCACATATCTGCTAGGTAAATATGCTAGGTGCGTCTCTCAGGTGTAAATGCCAGGCCGACGGCATTCTCCAGGTTTTAGTCGCCGGCGTCTGCACGAGCCTCGTCGTGCATCCTGTCGCGAACCCTAATCGTCTGCTGCACTAAACTCGCTCCCATCGACTTTGAATGGCGAGTACAGATGGACGCACGCGATATAGCAAGAGGCAGGCTGCGGGCACGACCTGGATTTACGCGTGAGGCTGCGGCCGGACGGTAACGGAGAAGAGCTTCCCTTAGGACGCTGTACAAATGGATTATATTTAAAAAAAAATATTTCAGGAGCTTGAAAGGCCACGTACGTGCGTGCCTATCTCAGCTGGCAACGGGCACAACCCGCAGCAGTACAATGCACGGACGGAACTGGGGGGGGCACGAAGGCGCAATTCGAACCCCTTGGATAATGAGGGCACTGGCGCCCTTACATCCGGCGGGCGCGAGTTGTAAGCTGGCTATCGCGATTTGCGGCGTGACTAGGCAAACAGACTCGTAAACTTTTTGCCATCTCCGCTTGAAGCGGGGCCTCGTCAGCACGATGGGGCCCTTGAGAACTGGCCAGACACTGGACCGCTGTTGCTGGAGGGGGGGTGAGCGCGTGGTCGCGGTCTGATGGCGGCGGCCCGGACTCTGCCTAGCTAGTTAGCGAGCGCATTTAACATTCGGACGCCCGCTGAGCCGCTCGGGTAGCCGCAGCGGCGAGCGCACCGACCGTGGCCTCCGCGTTGCGGCGCCGCCCCTCCTGGGAGTCGCGGTCGCTCGGAGCAAGCAAACCGCATCGCCAGACAGCTACCTGCCGCCGCCGCCGCCGCCCCCCCCCCCCCCCTATAAGCGGCCGGCGCGTTCAGTGCGGCGGCCGGAAACCGAAATCCCGCGAGCAGCTCTGGCGCGGTTTGCCGCAGCAGTGGCAAAGGTTAGCTCCGCCGCAAGGGAAAAAATAGCCTCGCCGGCCGCCAAGTCGCGCCGGCCACCAGCAGTCGCCGCCGTCGGCGGCGCGAGAGTACGCGAGCGACCGCGAGGCTAGCGTACGTACCGCGGCCGCCCTCGCAGCGGTACGTGCCCCGCTTCCTTCCTTTCGCGCGCGCCGCTGCGCGCTCTCCCCTTTCCGGCGCAGCGGCGTACGGCACCTGCTGCGGCGAAAACGGTGTCCAGTGGGAGACTCGCCGCACGCGAGGCGGCTGGCGACGGCAGACACGCGCGCACGCGGCGCCACGCGACGCGACGCGACAGCCGGGCTGCGGCAACTTCACCGCCGCTAATCCGCACCGCGCCCGCAAAGGGCTCTATAGCCGCCTTTCTTCTATTTCGGCTAATGCCATTCTGTTCCGCGAGCGCGCGTTTCGAATGTCGTGCGGCGAGGCCGAAGCCCGACCGCTACCGCCGGGTGGAGTGTGCAGCGGCGGCACCGCGCTGACGGAGCGCGCCGGCTGCTCCGTCGGCGTCCTGTCTCATCGTCTTCACCAGTCGTCTTGCACGCGCGCACGCAGCCGCCGCCGGGAAAACTGCTGCACGCACGGTCGCCACACCTGCGTGGGTATCGGCGCCACTTTTCTAAGACTCGTCGGCTATAGTTCGAGGTGCTAGCAGCACCACTGGCAGCATCCGCCGCTCTCTTAGGACGGGCACCCATTAGTGCGCTGCCGGAGAGATTTGCCTCTCGTACTGCGCTGTGAAAATGTCATTATTAATTTAACTTAATTCGCGGGCTGGATTAGCGTCTCTCGGCTCCGGAAGCGCCGCCGATCGTGCGACGGTCACGGCGGCAATGGTAGCAGCGATCCCAAGCGCGTTGAACTGGAGCTGCCGCCGCGCCGCAGGGTAACTTGGCGGCGCAGCCGCGTCGGGTGCCGCCGCGGGGCGCGCAGTTGGCTACGCGCGCCAACTCTCTATCAATATAGAGTGCAAGCGAAAATGGACTTTCGTAGCTGCAGCTAGGTATTATTTTAGTTCACGCTACGCCAGCTAGTAACGCGAAACCACGTTCCCACGGAGCTCTGGTTCCCGAAGTGGTCGCCGTGCAGTTCTTCGCGGCGCCCTGAGCGCGCACGTTCGGCACGCTCAAGTTTCGCCGGCCACTTCCTGTTGCCGCGCCTAACCGCGAGCGGAGCTCTGAACGTTTCGGCCGCTTCGCTAGCGCACAGCTAGTCGAGCGCGAAGGCTTTCGGCCGCAGAGCTTTCGCAGTTCCGCCTACGCCTCGCGCGAGAGAGCGCGAGGCGTAGCGAGAGCGCGAGCGTTCGCTCGTCTGGAGGCTTCACGAACTTCTCTTGCTTGCCGAGCGTCCTGGGCCTATGCGGCTGCAGCTCTTTTACTCTCGACACGCGGCGGCTGCGGGCGGCGTGGGTTTTCCAAATATTTTCCGCTCAAGATGGCGGCTACCTGACAGGTTATTGGACGAACCAGGCGGCTGGTAGCGAACGATTACCGCCTTAGAAGGCGGGCCGGACACTATTCCAATGCTGACTTTCGAGAGGGGGAGAGAACGCCGTCACTGCCATTGGGTGTACAGGGCTGCTGCTCAGCGGAGGGCTGGGGGGTTCAGCTAGAGCCACTCGAGTGTGGCTGAAGGGGGCGTGTCCGGGTCGCTTCAACCGAAACGGCTGCCGTTCAAGCCCCACAGCCGAAAATACCGCCCCTCTCAAATTTTGGCAGCCTGGTGGCTCTCTCAGGTCGCTCCCAGATTCTGTCCAGTGACTGGTAAACGAGGCGTATCGATCGTAGGTCATACCAATTCGTACTAGCTAAGGTCAAGTCTAATAGTTTCAATAGAAGAAAAATTTTGGAATCGCAGATGTACAGTCCAAAATTGCTGACATCGACACTCCAACGTCTGTGCGGCCGCTCCTAGGTACGCACCTTAGCTAACTATGCTTGTTGAGATCCAGAAAATCTTTGTTCTTGCCTTTTTGTCAGAAAGATGAAGAAAATCAGAAACTCAATCCCCAAGTAAATCGCTGCTTGACTAATCATCCTGACTGTCATTTGCTTTTCCTCGCGTTCCTCCTTTCCTTCGAACCCGTCGCTACTGACCTCGTGTTGAAGTTCTTCTCGCCTCGCAGTCTCCCAAGTCTGCCTAATATATATATATATATATATATATAATATATATATATATATTATATATATATATATATATATATATATTCCGAACGTACTTTTTCCTGAGAGAGATGTATATATATATATATATATATATTTTTTTTTGCAGCTGCCCAGCATTGCTAACACGATGCATGTTCCGTACAAAGCCTCGGATGATTTACTAAATTCTTCGAAGGCAGTTGTGGGCCACTCATTAGGATTTTTTTTAGTAGTCGACACTAGACCAGCCGAACTTCTGAACCAAATCTGTACTCGAATCATTAGTAGCAGACCAGCTAAAATCTTATATGAAAACTTCAGATCTAGTAAGTAATTGATGAGGTACCCTGAAATATGTACTTAGTCTTACTTTTTCACAATATGTACTCTCCTACTTACCAGTGCAATCACTAAGCACAGACTTTCAATGCAGATGACAAAGCAGTTGTAAGCACGCTTTCATTCCCTTCCATGCCTTTCAGCCTGCAGAACAATCTTAACTCGATTGCAGAATGCATTGCTCACAGTTGTCGTGGGATAATAATAATAATAACACTTGATAAAGCACCCTCAGAGAACTCAATCTCTTTCTAGGTGCTTAACACGTGCTGCAAAGGAAACGCGATTGAATGGCTAGTGGTAGCATGCTCAATAAACAACAAGAATAACATGGTTAAGGGTGACGTGCACAGGGTCGGCATGCAAGTGTGGTTAGTGGCAGCATGCACAGTGTCGGCACTCATAAGCACAAAAAGGTCGAATCACAGGGGCCCACTAAATGATATGATAAAAAGGTGCGTTTTTAATTTCTTTTTAAATGTGGTCAATTCAGGGAATGTCGTGACATACGTCGGGAGTTCTGGGCTTTGGGAGCATACGAACTAAAGGCACAGTCTTCAAAAGATTTCAGGTTTGTACGAGGTATAGGTAAACAAATTCCGAAAAAGTGGGTGGTATAATGCTTAGCCTAGTGGTGCAGTAGATCTGATAAGGAGGCTGGAGCCAAAGAATGAAGGAACCTAAGAGTGAGCGACAAAACCTTGAAGTCGATGCATTGCTTGACTGGCTGCCAGTGCAGGTCGTCGAGAAGTGATGTGATGTGACAACTACGACGCTCACGACAGACAAGCCTAGCTGCAGTTTTGCACCAGCTGTTAGCGTCTGATTGTACAGGTCGGTAGACCAGCAAGCAGTGAGTTACAGAAGTCAAGACAGGATGTCACAAATACATGGACCAACTTAGATGTGGTACCGCTGTCTAAACAAGCCCGAATTTTAGCAGTGTTATGTAGCTGAAAGTAGGCAGACTTGATTGTGGAGCTGATGTCTAACGAAATGTCACTTTGGAACATGACACCTAGATTTCGTGCAGACTCAACAGGTGATATGCTGGCAGAGCCGATTTTGAGTGGTAGCCTCTCCAATTCTTTGAATTACACTTGGCTTGCCCATAACAAGTTAGTTTTATCATCCTTTAGTTTTAGAAAATTTGCTGCCATCCGTGTGCGGATGTAATCAATTCACGAAACAAGGGAATTGACAGAATTCGATGTGCTGGAGGGCTGGGAGGGATCAAAGCAAAGGTACAACTGAGTG
Organism: Cristatella mucedo; assembly: GCA_009760855.2. Lineage (NCBI taxonomy): Eukaryota > Metazoa > Bryozoa > Phylactolaemata > Cristatellidae > Cristatella > Cristatella mucedo. The sequence goes on along the minus strand of WPIO01000019.1, from coordinate 2,431,105 downwards.
TCGACATTCGCATGTGTTAGTTATGCATTGCAGCAGCATATCAATTCGTCGTAGAAGCAAGACAGTGGGAATAGGGTCCAAAGGACCAGTTGTCTTCTTTTATTGGGATATGAAATTCAGGACAATTGTATTGCAAGCGGTTTGATAGCCGCTCAGGCTCTTCTGCCGCTATATAAATGAGCCGATTGGATCGGCTCACTTTCACTGTACTCCTTCGGCGAGAGCGCTGCTCGGCCATCCCAAGATGAGCGAGTCGAAGGAAGCTGCAGAGTGACTCGCCTTCGGCCGGCCCCCGCCCCGCCCCTCCACCCCTTGTACGAGCCCCTGCATTGTGTTCTCCGTTCGAAATCCGACGACGGCTCGAAAGAAAGAAGGCTCGCCAATTCGCCGATCGCACGCCATTTTCGACGTACCGACAAGACGACCGAGCACAGGCAGGCACTGCGTCGCGTCGCCCAGGACAGTGGCGCCGTCGGCGGACGGGGTGCCGTCGGCGGGCAGCCGTCAGTGGCGGCGCCGGCGCCCGGGCTTCTTTCTGCCTCTGGCGCCGGCTCTCTCCGTCTCTCTTTTTCTTTCTCTCCCTGCAGTCTGCCTGCCTCCGGCGGCGTTCGCGGGCCGAGTGCTCTCCCAGCAGCACTGCCGACACGCCGACGCCACCGCCACAGCCGCTAAACGGCCGTGCTCCAGGGCTCAATCGAGGAGGCACGCTCCGTTCCGCACATGCTCAGCGGTTGTCCCGATGCGTTACTCTCTGCCTCCAATCCCGAGACAGACGACTGACGAGCGGCTAATGAGGCTGCGGCGGCGGCGCATGCATCGATAAAAGGTCAGCGCCGGCCGACGAGCGCAATAGGTCTAAGGATTCCTATCGCTCTCGGAGCAGCCGCCGCCGCCGCAACGCTAACGGGCGGATAGGGAGCTCTGGAATAATTGAGCGGTCGCCTCGGAGAGGACTGCCGCGCTGAAGCGCAGCGGCGGCCGGCGGGCCTTCGAATGCACAGTTAGCATCCTCTCATGCAGGCGAGAAGCTGAATTAGGAAGCAGCGACAGGAAGCAGCCGGCAGCGGCCTCAGCCGCCGCGTCGACCGCTCACCGTGTCGCCGAGGGCAGAGCCCACGGTAGATTCCCCGTTACTTCCATCTCGTTACTGTTTCCGTTGGCTACCGTCACTTTCCGATAGCGGAGCGGCTCTTACTCCTAGAGCAAACGCAGACTAGGGATTTTGATTTAGATGCGCTGCTCGGCGACAAGTCCTCGAACCTCCAGAAAGCGTAATTCGCCTATTAGCGTAGTGTCGTCTTAGCATGAGCAGAAGCGTCCTGGAAGAGCAGGAGCGTCATTGCAGAACAGAAGCTGTTTTTACTCCAAACTCACTGGCAAATCCATTGCCCAAATTCATCAGCCCAGCAGCGGAAGCCTTTCCTGCCTGCAGACGTTATTTTCAGTACGTCAGCATCGGACTTTTAACGACCCCTACGAGCACGCCGCTCTGCTTCTCCGGATTCACTCCATATGCAGCGAGAGCCGCTTAGACACAAGCGAAGATTTTTTTTATAAAAAATCAAGATAGTTGCTGACTCACTACGATCCGACACGTCATAACAAACAAGCAACGAGCGGTCTACCGCGGTGGCTAACCAAGGACATACGGGACATACGTGCAGCACGGTTTGGTTAATCTGCAGGCACCCTGGACTCCGAGGAGTCCGGAGGGAGACGGCCACAAAGCTGGCGTGGGACATCCGTCGCTTTACTCGCTACGCAAATCGTTCGGTGGCCCGCTCAGGCTCGCCGTCTACACGTGCTACATGCAGCTCGTAGTCGGAGGTCAAACCTTCTGAACGGAAGCGGCGGCGAAGAGGGCAGTGGCTGAGAAATCCGTGCGCCGCTTCCGAATCGTCCTACGAAGTTAACTACTTGAACACGCTTAGCTGCGGATGCGATCGTGATCGCTTAGCGGCGAGCGCTGTGAGTTCGATCATACCGCTTGGCCGAGACCTTCGTTGGCGGAGCCGAGGTACGCCACCCCAAGATAGCGAGGCCTGTAGCTCGCAGGCAGAATCAAGCCTCTGGCTTCAATGAACCCTACAAACAAACCTCAAAAGCCTCCAGCCTTTCAGCTCATGCTTTCTTGCTCGCAGGCACCTCGCTTACCTTCGGGCGTGCAAGTTAGTCGTGCGCCAGGCTACAATTCAAGGTTTCATACTTCTATCCTTATGTTCTAGCTGTTGCCTCACGTAAGCTGTCCTGATTGGTGGGTTCAAAGATAGCTGTATAGGTTCGTTATCGTCATGCGAGGTTTATAAGTATTTTCTTAACGTGTTTAATTTATGTTCGACGTACCCATAAAATGGTCGCCGGATGCAAAGGGCATACGCCTGGGCCTTGTCACAGGGGCAAGGTGCTCACCTCTAACGACCAATGTCATCTCGACCCCTGCGGCATATTTAAAATGCCTGCACACACACTTAGGTTCTCTGAGGGTGCCGTGCAGATCAAGTATATACGTATAATACTGTTTATGATTTTACACCGAAGATAGCTTGTCAGTCGCGTTCAGACCCTTTCAGGGATTAGGAACTTTAAAGTGCTAACCTGTTTATTAGTTCTCTTGTTTCTTGGATACATTCCTGTACCTGCTTTGGCCACAGCGATCTAAAATGCCAATTACTCTTACCGCTTAGTCCTGAATTCAGTCGGTTGATTGATTTTTAAAACCAAGAAATTCCTTCACTTGTCCCGTTTTCTCGAGCCTTCTCAAGCTTCGAGGACCTGTCGCCGAGCAGTGCATCTAAATCAAAATTCCTAGTCTGCGTTTGCTCTAGGAGTAAGAGCCGCTCCGCTATAGGAAAGTAACGGTAACTAACGGAAACGGTAACGAGATGGAAGTAACGGGGAATCTACCGTGGGCTCTGCCCTCGGCGACACGGCGAGCGTTGTGGATATCGCTAATAGCGATATCCACAACGCGGCTCTCGCGAAAGCGAAAGAGAATTGTCAGAATTTTTACAGACGGTACGCCAGGTGTGCTTGCGCAGGCTAATTTCAAACTGACGCCCTTCGCAATGACTCGCAGTGACTGGCAGACCGCCACCAAAGAAAGCCTGCTCCGGTTTGGCTCTCTCTCTCTCTCTCTCTCTCTCTCTCTCTCTCTCTCTCTCTCTCTCTCTCTCTCTCTCTCTCTCTCTCTCTCTCTCTCTCTCTCTCTCTCTCGTTATATTCCAGCTGGGTCAGATTTCGCACTGTGTATCTCGCTGCTCATAAAAAGCCTGCCTATCATAGGCGATGCCCTAAGCAGTATCCGGCTCAAGGCCAATGGCTGCGCTCTCAAGAGGTCGTAACCTGAAGGAGCGCTGACGTCGAACGCTAAACGCTAAACTCGTCGCACGTCGCTCGCTCTCGCTCTTCGCTGCCGGATGCTCGCTGCTCGAGCGCTCGGCTCTTCGCTGCCGGATGCTTGAGACTTGCGATCGTCTTGGAACTAGCGAACGCAAGTGCAAGTGCTCTGCAAGTCAGCCACCCCAGCGAACTCGAGCACGCTAACAGTCGACTAACTGCTTCCACTCCCCCTCGTCGTCGAAAGTGCGTTTCTACTCTTCAGCCAGCTATAACGCCGCAGCCGGACAGTTGGTTCAGCCACTCGCTCCCTCTGTCGACCGACTGACGCTTTCGTCTCTTGCGCCAAGCCGGACGCTGCTGGTTGCGTGCGCATCTCCCCGGAGGCTTTCGCAGCTCGCTTCCCGCGCTGGATGCTCTAGCCTCTAACGCCTCCTACCCAGTGTATGAGTTCAGTTCTCTCTCTCTCTCTCTCTCTCTCTCTCTCTCTCTCTCTCTCTCTCTCTCTCTCTCTCTCTCTCTTGCGGAGACTCTTTCGGCGTTCGTTCGAGGCAGATGCGTTTGCCTCTCACACACACTATGATCTCACACTCTTGATGCTCTGCCTCCCCTTCGACTTTCGCCTCTCACCGAAGCAACAGACGTTCTGCTACCCGCTTCCACCCGCTGGATGATTTCGCTTCTCACCCCATCGCCTAGGTGCCTTTTGCCTGTCACCTCCATCCGCGACGCTTTTGCCTCACTCTCACCCGCTAAATAATCTTTTGCAGCCAATGCAAAGTGCCTAGAGAAGAAATTTTTCAGTTCTCCGAGGGCTCTAAAAACCCAATGCATTATTGTTATCACTATTGTGATTATTATTATCATATGTATAATTCCGAAATCCCGCCTGATGCATATCCTCTCGCCTCAGCCAGATGCTGTCCGTTCGGCGCGAACTTACGCCAAATATTTAAAATCACTTTTAATGGTTTTTCAACTCGCAGCGCATATCTGCAGCAAGTTCGCCAAGGTTTGTAATCGAACGAGTTCAAATCCAACAGCGACGGTCTCCTCCGCTGCTTGCAATGTTTCTCGCGCTGCCATGTCTTTATGCTAGCAAAGACCAGGCTTGCACGGATTCGAGGCTTGCACGGATTTCCCTTCGTCTCGAAGCGTTGCGGCTACCGATACCGGCTCTCTAGCCGCCGGATCTCCGATATGCTGCCGGGAACCGCTGCTTCCGGCTTCTAGCCGAGGTGGCAGCTCGGCAGCCGAAGAAGGGCGCGAAACGACGGGCGCAGCGGGAGCCTCGATGGCCGCTGCTCGGCGTCTTGAGCTCGGCGTTAGTAACGAGTTTCAGGCTTTGGCATTATTGGGAGACTCCCCAGACTATTGATGTGAATGGACAGAGATCGTCCGAGGAACCTCTGAAGTATGGGGTGCCTCAGGGCTCAGTCCTTGGTTCTGCTCTTTTCGCGGTTTATACCATCCCGCTAGCCGATGAGATTGCCAAGCACGATCTAGGCTCTCACTTCTATGCGGATGACACTCTGTTGTACCTTTGCTTTGATCCCTCCCAGCCCTCCAGCACTTTGAATCTGTCAACTCCCTTGTTGCATGCGTTGATGACATCCACACGCAGATAGAAGCAAATTTTCTGAAATTGAATGATTATAAGACCAACTTACTAGTTATGGGCAAACCAAGTGTAATTCAGAAATTGGAAAGGCTAACGCTCTAAATTGGCTCTGCTAGCATATCACTTGTTGAATCTGCACGAAATCTAGGTGTCATGTTCCAAAGTGACATTTCGTTAGACATCAGCTCCACAATCAAGTCTGCCTACTTTCAGCTACATAACACTGCTAAAATTCGGGCTTGTTTAGACAGGGGTACCACATCTAAGTTGGTCCATGTATTTGTGACATCCTGTCTTGACTTCTGTAACTCACTGCTTGCTGGTCTACCGGCATGTACAATCAGGTGCTTACAGCTGGTGCAAAACTCGGCAGCTAGGCTTGTCTGTCGTGAGCGTCACAGTTGCCACATCACACCACTTCTCGACGACCTGCACTGGCAGCCAGTCAAGCAATGCATCGACTTCAAGGTTTTGTCGCTCACTCTTAGGTTCCTTCATTCTTTGGCTCCAGCCTCCTTATCAGATCTACTGCCCCAACAGGCTAAGCATCGTACCACCCACTTTTTCGGAATCCGTTTACCTATACCTCGTACAAACCTGAAATCTTTTGAAGACTGTGCCTTTAGTTCGTATGCTCCCAAAGCCCGGAATTCACTCCGGACTTCCATCACGACATCCCCTGACTTGACCACATTTAAAAAGAAATTGAAAATGTACCTGTTTAAGACAGCATTTAGTGAGTCCCTGTGATTCGAACTTAAAGTGCTTATGCGTGCTGACACTGTACATGCTGCCACTAACCACACTTGCGTGCTGACCCTGTGCACGTCACCTTTAACCATGTTATTCTTGTTGTTTATTGAGCATGCTACCACTAACCATTCGATCGCGTTTCCTTTGCAGCAAGTGTTAAGCGCCTAGAAAGATATCGAGTTCTCTGAGGGGGCTTTATCAAGTGTGTTATTATTATTATTATTATTATTATTATTATTATTGAAACCGATTGCACGGTGTGTGCTATAGATTTGAGGCGGGTTTTAAGGCACAAGCAAATGACTTGAATGATATGAGTGGATGGTTCAATGGGAGGCCTCATTAGGAAGTATTTCATATAGGTAAGCCGCAGCAAGAAAAGGAAGGTACCTATAAGTAAGCGATAGAAACTTGAAGTCGAGTTGCTGCTTTATAGGCTGTTCGAACATCGCAAAACCAGCTCTTATGTGTTGTGCATTATGAAAAGCATGGCGTCGTACAGCATTCGTTTATGGCCACAGTAAGCGAAGGCATGTGCGCACATGCTACCAGTATATCAATTACACGAACGTTAGACATTATTTCATCGTTGGTGACGGTCGTTGGAGGGGCCTTGAAAAAGGGTGCAGCCTAGATCGCTACCCCGTTCCGCCGCAGAGCGAGGGGGGAGGTAGTTAAATGTCCACCTGTCTCTCTGGCTCCCCCACTGAGTGTAAGAAGCCTGAGCCAAAGCCAGAGCCAAAAACATCAGCATTCACGGAAACTCTGCTCTGCATTTTTCACGTCTTACCTTCAATCCTGCAAGTTGTTAATGCAGCGGCAGCCCCGAGTCGATGCTTGCACTCAGCGCTTGCGGCGATCGAATGCTGACTTCGACTTGGCGGCGGACTGCCGGGGCTCCCAAGAATAGCTGCCATCCACTGTGCGAGCCACTTTCTGCTCTAAAAATATGCATTTCGTAAAGCTTCAGTGACGTAACGATGATGATTATGCAACGCATAACTGCACCGGAACGCATAACTGCACTCGCATAACTGCACTGTGACTTAAAAATCGCAAGGACCAAGTTTGAGTTACGTTGGCGAGTTTTCTATATGGCGCTCGGCGCCTTAGCGGCTTGTCTATATGAATACGGTAGCCAACAGACTTCATTCTAGGTAACAAAGAGAAAGGATACTATGTTTTGTACTTCATACTAGGTAAAGAGAAAGAGCACTATGTTTTGAGTGCACATTGAACGGCACTGTGTTTCGAGTGTTGCCTCAAAATTTCGCGAAATTCCGCTAACGAATTTTACGGCTATTACACCATGACGTTGTTTGCCTGGAAATGGATTGAACTTCAATCCAGCGGCGATAAACTCTCGCGAAGCTTCGGTAACGATGGAATAATACAGCGCTAGATGCACAGCTCTCTTGTAAAAGTACCCCTACACAGTTTCACAGTTTTTGAAGGTGCTTGGATATACATGCCCACTTGCAGAGCACTGCCAAATTTGCTCGCCAGTCGAAGTTCACGACTTTCGACGAATTCTAGCGCCGCCAAAGTAAATTATAATTGAATTATAGCGCCGCCAAAGTAGCTCCGTGAACTCGCTAAGATCCCGGCTCAACTAATTCGTGGTCGATTGTGCGAATTTTTAGCGCATCCAGGTCGGGTGAAGAAGCAACTTTCAACTCGCTGGCGCTAACGAACACTTGCGTATATGAAGCCATAATATGCAGCCAAAGCCTGGAACTCACTCTCGACTGACGTCAAGTTATCCCCCCGAATAGACAGGTCGGCGAGCTCTGATGTGTGATGTGGCGATGTGATGTGTGATGTGGCGATGTGATGTGTGATGTGGCGATGTGATGTGTGAGTGTGATGTGGCAACTGCGATGCTCACGTCAGACAAGCCTAGCTGTGAAGTTTTGCACCAACTGCATGCACCTGATGGCAAAGGCCGATAGACCAGCAAGGTATGAGTTCTAGAAGACGAGATGTCACAAATGCACGGACCTACTCGGACGTAGTCTACCTGTCTAAGCAGGCCCATTTTTGTCAACGTTAAGTACCGTGCCTGGGCAAATGACGATCGAAGGAGCGGGTAATAGTAAAAGTATCTGCGAGCTCGACGTGCAGCGAGCTTGAAACGGAACATCGAAATGCCGGAAGTCCACAGAGCTACAAATTTCACACAATTGTTCAAAGGGTGACCGTGGTATTCCATCAGAGTAAGCTCTTTGAACTACGAACTACTTTACTGTCGCCCGAAATGACGATCGGCGCTTCCCAGCAGCTTCCGCTTCGAGCGCCTGCGTTGGCGTATTGGAAAGCCACCAGAGTGAGCGTGGCCGGCCGGAAGTCGTGCTGCGCCACCTTTTAATAGGCGATGCTCGTGCATGAATGGAGTCTGCCGCTGATTACAGTCAATGCGTCTGTGCGCTTTTTTCGCGAAACTGAATGCTAATTCACAGCCCAGCGAGGACGAATACATTTAATAAAATTAGAAGGATTTTCATTTTAAATGAAAATTATTCAACATAATTTTGAAATACGCTTTTGTCTATCCGCCGTTACAGATTGTGCTCCATTAACTAAGAACTCTTTAGCTTCGCAGTCAGTGGGGCTAGGCTCACCAATTAGGTCAGCGGACACTCAAGCGAGCCTTCCGAAGCAGTTGGAGCTGTCCAGGTCTTTTCACGGGTGCAGGCTAATTTCATTACAAACCTGTGGTTTTCGCCAGCCCATAGGGACCGGCGAGTTTACAAAGCAGTGAATTAGAAACCAAAATGAGCAAAGCGAGCAGAATATAAGCATATAACCTAATGCATAATTATATAATACATAATATATAATTATATTATATGATATATAATATACAAATGCAAGAATATAACCTATTGCAGACAGTAAAGGGAAAAACAACGAAAAAGTAGCCACTCAGTGCCACACGATTAAAACTCGACAAAAACGTCTTATACAACAAGCTCAACGTCAAGAAGAGACTGCAGAAGAAGCGCGGGAGCTTCGTGACGTGATGTCAAAACTCAACAAACGCCTCACTTATGACAAGGTCAGAATATAAAAAATCTAAATTTGAGGTTCGAGCTCTCACGATGCAGGTCGCGGTATAAAGTCCTTGGCCAAAAGTCGGCCTGGCTCAAAAACAGCTAGGCTGGGCTTACCACTAGGTCAGCATGCTCAGATCCGAATGGTAATGCAATACTATAATACTACTACTAATAATAATAATACGCTTGATAAAGTGCCCTCAGAGAACTCGATCTCTTTCTAGGCGCTTTACATTTGCTGTGAAGAGAAACGCGATTGAATAGTGAGTAATGTCATGGTCGATAAGCAACATGAATAACATGGTTTGGGGTGGCATGCATAGGGTCAGCATGCAAGTGTGGTTAGTGGCAGCCTGCGCAGTGTCAGCACGCATAAGCACATAAGGACGAATCATAGGGACTCACTAAATGCTGTCCTAAATAGGTGCTTGAAAGTTCATTTTAAATGTGGCTAAGTCAGGGGATGTTGTGACGCAAGTCAGGAGTGAGTTACAAGCTTTGGGAGCATACGGACTAAATGCATGGTCTCCAAAGAATTTGAGGTTTGTGCGAGGTATTGGTAAACTGCTGCATTCCGAAAAGCATGTGGTGATGAAATGAAGTGACCTAAAAGTGAGCGACAAAGCCTTGAAGTCGATCCGTTGCTTGACTGGTAGCCAGTGCAGGTCGGCGAGAAGTGGTGTGATGTGGCAACAGCGACGCTCAGGACAGACCAGCCTAGCTGCGTTTGAGCTTTGCACCAGCTGTAAGCGCCTGATTGCACATGCCGGTAGGCCAGCAAGCAGTGAGCTACAGAAGTCAAAACGGGATGTTACAAATGCACGGACCAACTTAGACGCGGTATCCTTATCCAAACAAGCCCGAATTTTAGCAATGCTAGGCAGCTGAAAGTAGGCAGACTTGATTGTGGAGCTGATACGGTCGTTTAACGAGAGGTCACTTTAGAACATGACACCAAGATTTTGTGCAGATTCAACAGGAGGTGTGCTGGCAGAACCAATTTTGAGCGTTAACCTTTCCAATTGCTGAATCACACTTGGTTTGCCCATAACTAATAAGTTAGTTTTATCACCATTTAGCTTAAGAAAATTTGCAACCATCCATGTGTGAATGTCATCAATACATGCAACAAAGTAGTTGAGAGAATTTGAGGTGCTCGAAGGCTGGGAGGGATCAAAGTGAAGGTACAACGGAGTGCTTTCCGCATACAAGTGAAAGCCTAGATTGTGCTTGGCAATCACATCGGCAAGAGATCGAGTATAAACCGTGAAAAGAACAGAACCAATGACGGAGCCATGAGGTACCCCATATTACAGAGGTACCTCGGATGATCGCTAAAGTTTTTCGTGATGTTTAACGGTTGTAAGCTAGTAGCATCATACCAACCTATATTGTTTGAATGCATCATCCATGAGTACTGAGTCCGACCGTCTATCCACCCCGTAAACGCGTCATGCCGTCACACTTACATTGTGCTCTTTGTGATTTGATGGCACTAGTATGTACTTGCAAAAAATTGCGAAACAATTTAATTGAAAAATCCAAGTCATTCAAGATACTTTAAAAATAAGAGGTTTTTTGAAAGTTCTTGAAAAATTAATTCAAAAAAAAGACGTTCAATGAGAGATAAGTTCTATAGCAGTTTAGGTATGTGATTAAATAACGGCCAATCAAAAGCTTACTAGTTGCTATTTCGTAACTGAATGCACAAGTAATAATAAAAATATAAAGACATTGTTATAGCGCACTCAGAGAGCCTAATCTTTTCTAGGCACTTACATATTCTGTACAGGAAGCATGTAATTAGAACTAGTATTGACAAGCATAGCATCAGCGCACAAGGGAAAACGGTATCCCTGTCTACGCAGGCACGAATTTATTTTCGCAATTTTACGTAGCCGTAAGATAGCAGACTACAAAGGAGCTGATGTAGTCATCTAGGTCGGGATAGTCCAGTGGGTAAGGTGTTCGCTCTTTAATATCGAGGTTGTGGGTTTGAATCCTGAAGTGGGCGATCCTTTATTGCCAACTGCAAGCGGTGGTGATAGCCTTTAAGGCTTTCTGCCGCTATAAAAATGACGCTGTTAAATCAGCTAATATTTTTCCTTAGAGAAAGGTAACTTTGGAACGGGACACCCAGATTTCGTGCAAGTCAAGATTGAATTTCAACTAGGAGAGTGAATATTGTTGTTCCATATTCAAATGAGAATATAATAATAATAATTCACTTGATAAAGCGCCCTCAGAGAACTTAATCTCTCTTTAGGCGCTTTACATTTGCTGTAAAGTGAAATGCAATTGAATGGTAAGTAAAATCATGCTTGAAAAACAAACGAAATGAATAATATGGTTAGGGGTGACATGCACAGGGTCAGCAGTCCCTCGATATTTTTGACAGGGTCATCATTTTAGCTGCTATGAATATCACAAAGAGCTTAACGCAAGCTTGACTTCAAGCGGCGACAGTGTGCCTATGGACTCATTCACTCGCGGACTTTCACATTCTTAGTTATACAGATTGATGACTAATACGGTTAAAAATGGTAGCACAATAAGTGGAGAATGAATGCATAAACAAAATTTTACAAAATGTTGGAAGATACATTTACAATATCGCGCTGCATAATGTGCAATATTTATGGGAGCTTTTGCAAGCCAATATTTTAGCGCCTGAAGTGGATCGCCAAAAGCGAACCTTAGTTACTAGCGGGATCCCACTGTTGGCATCAAGGCATCGTAAATTCTCAATGAAACCCTTACCTTCTCGCATCATTGACACGGCACCGCGTGCTTTGGCAAATGCGGTGTAAGGAGACGTAATGCGGAAGTGTCGTTAGTCAACAATTCGTGTGGTGACGACAGGCGCGAAATCTTGGGGGTTGGAATTGCTATGAACACGCAGCAGCTGCTCATGAACTTAAAATCCGTCACCGCAAGCACAGCGCTTGTAGCAGCAGCTAATTCTTGCAGATACTGGAAAAAATATTCTGGAAAAGTAAGCGAGTCGAAGCAGGCGAAGCTAGCGAGTCGCAGGTGCTGCACGCGCCCCGAAGTCGTAAAGCAAGCGAGTCGTAAAGCTAATGAGTCGTAGGTGCTGCACCGACACATACACGAGTGCCTAATTCAGCTTAGCACGGCAGAAATAGAGAACGCTCATACCTTAAATTAAGTTCAGGTCTTCGGTGTAGAGGCATTTTACTCCAAAGCTACAGACGGTCTACATGCGCACAGCACCAGCTGTAGCAGACGACTCAATGACCATTGTTAGGAGTCGCTTTTATATGGTCTAAACCATTCATAAGGAGATCAGGTCCTTAGCGTGATACTCTATTACAATAGCTCAAAAGCCGCTAATGATGTCTAGCAATGTAACAATTAATCTGACTGATTTAGGAAGCTACGTTTCAAATGTCTTCAAATACATGTGTCCATGTTCCACTTCCCCAAACAATATTTGCCAGCATCTACTAAAAACTAATTTCATGCTTCAATGGACTACGGAGTGAAGTTCGAAGGTCGAAGGTAGCACTATCAGCTAAGTCCCCTTTCACTATCTAACGTCCAGTGTCCGGTGCAGCTGCAGCTACGACTTTTACTTCAGTCGATACTACGCTCGTCGATTTTATAAGAATAATAATAATAATAATAATAAGACATGCATGGACCGCCCTCAGAGAATTAAATATCTTTCTAGGCACCATATATGTACTGGAAAGGAAACATGCACACTGGTTTTAGTGATCACATGAATGGTATCAGCACACATAAGCAGCACATATACAAAGGGGCAATTCACACTGACTCCGAAAATGCTGAGAGGTGCGGGTGGGTTTTAGCTTATTTTTAGACTTAATGTCAAGCGATGAAATTTCGTCGGTCGAAAGTGAGTTCCATTTTTGGGAGCATATGAGCTGAAGGAACAATTTTCAAACAACTATTCGGATGCGGTCTGGTGGGCATTTCCTGGGATTTTTTTTATCAACTAAATTAACACTATCTAGAAGGAGAGAGAGAGAGAGAGAGAGAGAGAGAGAGAGAGAGAGAGAGAGAGAGAGAGAGAGAGAGAGAGAGAGAGAGACAGAGAGAGAGAGAGAGACAGAGAGAGAGAGAGAGAGAGAGTTGGTGAGCTATCCCTTTGTTCCGCAGTTGGTGGATGGGTGGCTGGGGATCTGGCCACGGTGGTCAGCGACCTCAGAGAAACAGGCATTATTTTACTTGCAACGAATGCATCAGAGAACTACTCCCTCTGCAGCTTAATTTTCAAAATTCGTCGTCTAGTCTTTAACGTAGTTGAACGTACAATTCTCGGCGGGTGGCGTACTCTGTACTGAAAGTTGTCATGCCACGTCACTACCTCACTAGCCCGATTGTGACTGCCGAGATATTACTCGTGGTCCCTGAGTTATCAAGATTAGCATCCGTTCGGCAAGGCGGCTTAAAAAAAAGAGCCCAAATCACGTGACTGTCGATCGGTCGCACTCTTGGCGTGTCGCACAGTGAGCTGTACGCTACGGCTGGCGCAGGACACCCGTAGACCCCGCCCCCGCGGCTGTCGAATATACTGTTCTACGCTATTACAGGCGTACTGTGTTTTTTGTATTGATGTGTGGGCGCTCTTAATTGCTGCCTTGCTCCGATACCGTCGGAAAACCTGCCCACATCGATGTCGCTGTTACAACTTGACAGGCGTACTTCAAGTGTCCTGCTTCGCTGGTATTTCTCACGCGTCGGCAATCGCTAGCACCATAAAAGGAATCGCTGTGCTTGAGGCCCAAGGACGTGAGCGCCGAAGCGGCTGCCTAGCCTTTATTAGTGCGGAGTTGGCTGCCGGAAATGGTCCAAACATGACAGAGGACATCGAACGCACATCTTTCTATTGCTAGAAACAACCTCCGAGAAAACTAGTAAAATGGAAGGAACGTGTAACTTCAAAGTAAAGCGTGCTGCGCGGCGCTGCCGGTTTCGGGTTTATACACGCCCTCGCTTTTGGACTTCTGGGAGCACTAGCTTGGACTGACTACAAGAACGTTATTCACACTGCTTAATAATGGCGAGTCCGAAAGGACGGCTGAAGCAAACGCTTTGAGTTGAATCCCTGAGACCAAGGATTGCGCACAAACGCAATTGTCATCTCCTTTTAACTGCAGTCAAACCGGCTGGCAAACGCCAACCGTGGCCATAGATATACGGTTACGTAACACTCGAGTCCACCTTAGGCACTGGTCGCTTGAAGGCTGCATTTTCCTGTAGTTGATTCCAATTTGACGAGAAAAAAAATCAGGTATTACATAATAGTTACATGCTCCGTATTTTGGCAGTTTCTTAAAGTTCAGCCGCCGGCTTGGACCAAGACGAACGGAAGTTGGAACTGACCTCCAACGGAAGTTGTGATCGTATCCGGGAAGCTGCCTCGTGGTGCAGCAAGTCGCAGTGCTTTCGTCTCTCGGCGAACCTTCTACCTCATGAGTAAGCGTAAAGCTGGAGACAGGCGCCGTCAGGCCGGATTTTCCTCCGGTCCTCGTAAACCTTTGATCGAGGTCAGAGGAAGGTTGGGGAAAGTTCAAAAGTCTAAGAAGCACAGAGGCGTTAGGCCGGTAGCGGCTTCGTCGACTGACTTCTACGAGAAACCCGTGTTGGAAAGGGCACCGTTAAGGTGAGCCCGTGGAGATATGCATGACTTGGTGCTTGAGTCCGCCTACGCGCGCCATTTGCTATTGCATTATTTTTCGTGTTAAGTTCCCCGCTCTGCCGTAAGCGAAAGTACAAGCAGCATTTTGCACAACCGCGTTTGGACAGCTCTGCTAAGGTCGTGTGCACACCATTCAAAGAGCTGATCTATCACTTTCCGTCGGGTTCTTCTTATTCTTCGGGCGCCGGTAGAAGGAGCGGAAGCGTTCACGCACTCATTATGCTTCACTATGTTACTTGGTGTGGAGCCAGTCTGTATTGGTGATCGTGAGCCGAGCCTATGCGCTTATTTTGACCTAGTCAGCCCACTGATAGGCCGTACTTAGTTGCTGACCATTGCACTGGCTACGTAATGTTCTACATATTGGTGATTTTACTAGATTAGTGAAAGGGGATTCTGAGCAAGATCAACACTGCAGTTTTGACACTGACCAGCCAAGGAACAGTTATGCAGCGCAGTACAGATGAAAGCTAGATTCGTGGCTATAAATGCCTGAATGCTGAGCGTAAGCGCTAGCTCAAAAATTAATCCAGAAAGATTGGTGTTTTTATTTATTATTTGACAGTTAAGTACAAAATAGAGGTCTTGCAAGTTTGTCAGATGGTAGTGCATTACTGGCCATGTGACCCTCTACGGTTGTACCTAGCGCAGCCTATCTCAATTAAAAGTGGCTAATCAAATATGGCAATGCCGTGCAAGGCTACTGTCGGACGGAATCTTGTACTCACCTCTTGGATTTTGTGGTGCACTGTGTGCCAGTGTGCATTCATATGCATACGTATCAATGTGCTAAACTTGAGGCATTATTCGTGCGTGCTGCTGTTTTATTGATAGGTTTTACATCGTTACGGTGAGGGCTCTTGATGCGAACCTATTGAGCAACACCATCTCTCCTTGCTCGCCTGCGATATATTTGTGCATGCTATGTATTTCCGTGCCTCGATTTTTTGTTTTGGAAATGTATTGACTGAAGCTGGAGCAGTGCATTTGTCAGGGTCACTTTAGTGTTGCATTAAGCCCCAGCATTTGATTGGCATAGACCTAATAGACATGCCTGTAGGATTTTAAGATTTCTCGTCAAATCCTGTAGGCATGCTGCTTGTCCTTTTTTGATTAAATCGAGGCACCCACGAATCCACTGATATATGAATGTGTCTTATCGAGGCTTGCCTCATTACCCTTGTGTGAGACAGCAGAGGCGTATTCTGTCCTGGTATGGACAACAGAAAACACGGGAGCATGTCATGTGCATCTAAATCATCTAAATGACTGGTGTTGCCCGAATTAGCCTAGCTAAGTTTTAGCTCATGCTCGTCTCTTGGACATTTGATGGGTTATGCCATTTTAACCATTTTGGCTAACCTTCACCAGTCATTGTCGCTAGGTTTATGTGAACCTCATAGTTGTGCTTAGCACAATCGTTGTGCCATCGTGGGTTTTCTCTGTCATGAGTTCGAATGTAGTTTTGCTCAATGAAGCCACGCGGAAGTGCTGCATTTCGTGATTGGCTTGCCTAAATACTCTCTGCTACCACTGTTCACTTCATTGAAACCAATAGCTAATTGATCTGCTCTTGATTTGAGTTAGCATGGGTGCTGAGGGTGACAGTTAAATAACTGGTTGCATTATTTTGGTATCTGCTCATTTTCTGGATTAGGTTCGGCAGAGGCAACCTCTGTGCTACTCGCCAGTCACGAACCTTTTCCAAAGTCGTAGCCATCTAATCCTTGGCATTCTATGCCGAATCGTTTGTAGATCTGCTCATGTTTCTTCCGTGTCTGCAATGCTGCCTCCATCAAGAATTTAAGTTCTCTGTGCACGGGCATTATATGACTAAATGTGTAGTAGCACTCTCATCTCATGGTCGATACTAATGCATTTAACTGTAAGTACTATACCACAGTCACTATCGATTGTATCACTGCACTGTAATTTAACTTGATGCCCTGCTGTACTTTTGATCGATAATGTAATCTTTCTCTCTGCCCCGGCATCTAATGATTATAATTGCTTCGTGGATTGAAGTCTGATTAGCAGTTGAATGTGTATTTGGTTCACATAAGGTTGAATGTGCATTTGGTTCTTAATGCTTCTGTACCCTAGGAAAGAGGATGATGACATCAATTCTGCACCCACCAGCACGGAACAAGAATTGCCATACAAAGTGAAGATGATTATGAAATTTAAGCAACAAGAGACTGACAAAGTACACTCTCGAAAGAGGAACATGGGTGAGATAGCAGTGACTGTCTATGACAGAGCAAGTTCATGCATTGCACAACTCTGAATATTTATTACATTCCTGGCCATTGTAGTTCTGTCATTTGTAATCTGCCATGCAAACCATGCCACTTATGGACAGTCCCATCTCCTGGCTGCACGTACACTCAAAGACAAGGATTTAGGCTGCTTGGACTGCTGTATATTGAACATTCCAGTTACCAAAAGTATGCATACTAGTTAAAATCAGAAAAGACAGCATGTTTCTGCAAATAATCACCCATTACACTTAATTTATTCAGCTAATATGACATTGCACCTCCCTTATTTGGCACGACCTGTCAGACTGACGTAGGCATAAAGCTGGTCAAATGTTTTTAAGCATTAGCCGTTAGCCTACTTCTGGCTCATGGCATGTATGAAATGTATCAGCAAACTTGATATCGACGGCCAGTTGCCGTAACTGCAGCTCGGCTTCATCCCACAATTGCCTAATTGGATTATGGTCCAGAAATTAATTCGGCTAGTGCACAACCGGTGGCACCAGGAAAGTAACCGAGCTCAAATAAACTGGCTACAAAATACTCACTTTAGTGGCAGTATGCTTGGATCATTGTATTGGAAAATATAATTCAGTCCATGAATTGACACCGAACATGGCTGTTCGACCTTCTGAAGGCCTCTTGAGTCCATGATGCCTTCTATGGGGAATTTTACCCCTAGCTAAGCTTGATAATTCGGCAACCTTCGGCATGGCAGATGGATTTTACTCGGCATTATAAATGATGCTGAATTGATTGGCTTAAGACTTCCTGCTCCTAAGCAGCCTTTCGATTCTGGCATGAGCTGATAAAGGAGTGATTTCTCGATGCCGTCTTCTGGCTGAAATTAATATTTAACGAGTTTAAGGGGTTTTGGGAAATTTTGGATATGTTGTCTAAATCTTTCCCCGTTATATCTTGGCAATTACTTGGGAATCCAATAATTTCCAGATAGGACCTACATCTGGACCTCAGTCCAGAAGGGGAGGGGGCTTCGGAAAACTGCTAGTCGAGCAAATCTAGACCGTCCTAATACTTTTTTGTTTGAGTGTATCTGTATGGTGCCATGTTTTCATGCACATTTGCTGACTTTCGTGATCATCATTGCTTATCTCGTCTAGTGCTCTGGAAGTGCATCGGTTATTGTTGCTATATTTCTCCATGCAGTGTGGTTGTGTCTAGCACAATCAGCATGACCTGGTTTGCCCTAGAGATTAAAGTGCTCATCTTTGACGACCAAGGTCGTGGGCTCGAGCCCTTCGGCATATGCGAAGTGCCTGGATAGAGATTAAGTTCTCTTAGGATGCCGTAGAAATGAATCGTGTGTGAGTGTGTGTGTTTGTGTGTGTGTGTGTGTGTGTGTGTGTGTGCGCGTGTGCGCATATCAGGAAGTTGATGAAATTCTGACGTACATATACGTGATATGTATACATATGTATGTCAGAATTTCAGCAACTTCCCGAGACCAGCTGAACTCGTATGTCTAAATCTCAAACACAAGTACTAGCCAGGTTTGAGAGCTAATCACTCTGCTGTCAGTACTGTTACGAGTGGTGTATAGCGACCTTCTTAGAAATGCTAACTTGGGTAGTATCTGTTCTGAAAGAGATGACCCGGCAGAGCATAGGTGCTAACGAATTTCATGAAGGGCCATCTGTGGTCTTACCATCTTGGCTAGGTTAGCACCCGAGAGATCGTGTGAAAGCTTCGGGTAAGGGAGAAAGCTTTTAGATATAATATTCGGCAATTGTCCTTGCTAGGGACAGTGAAGAGCCGGTCTGTGTCTGAATGCCCACGGGCTACCTTAAGGGGTGATCGGCTTCTGAGAATGTAATGCCAGAAGGCTCGTTTTGTGCCAGCTCGAGTCCTTGCCAAAATTTTCGAGCTTTGCAGCAGTACGATCCTCAGCACTACGATCCTCAAGTGGTGTTGCCAAGGCTCAAACGAACACTGGCTTAGCGCTCGGGCAGCAAAGAAAGCTAGGCTACTGACGACAGCCCACAAAGAAGAACATATTGAGTGTGCGTGGTAGCACAGATATACTGACGGCCGAAAACTAGAGCCGAGTATTCTTTGCTGGCAAAAGTAACTGTACGGCAGCTGCAGACGGCTATCCTACGTTTGACACAGGAGTGACCAAGCATATGCTGATGCCTGCTTGCAGCATACTGCGAAGTTCAGGTCCAGGTCAGCTATGGCGTGGGGTGGCTTTGCAGCAGGCCGTGTAGGACAACGTTGCTGTGCAACTTGCGTTACAACTGATCGGCACTAATTTTACTTATCAGCAGGACACCGATTCAAAACACACTGCCACAGTTGTGCTGCAGTTTCTCGGCAGGTCCCCTCGTTTCAAGGCCTGTAGTGGCTGAGTCAGAGCCCAGACTTTATAAAGTTATTCTGATTGTCGTTATGGAACGATGTTGAGCATTGGTTAAGAAGTCTAGATGGTAACACCAGATCGCTGGCCAGATTAAGGGACACGTGTATGTCAGTGGGAGAGGCAGGTGTATGAGATATTTGCTGCGCTTGAACGATTGCAGGTTCCGAGGCTTGTGGACCAGGTTGTGGACTGTGTTTGCTCAAAGGGACAGGTTAGAAAGGCATGTGCTTGCTGTAGGGTTATTGCTGTCAACAGTCTGCCCCAGCTTGTGGGATACAACCGGTATAACCACCAACCCCTGGCCGGCACCTGCAAGCCCTGGCTAGTAATAGCAAGTCATCTAGCCTTGGCACATACTTGCCTTGGCAGCCAAGCTTTGTTTAGTTAGTTGAGTGTGGGGCAGCACGATGTTGGTGGAGACATTAGCAGTAAGTGTGTTTAAAGCTTGTTCAGATGAGTAGGCAAGAGAAAGAGCAAAATAGCTGAACAAAGACTATGTCGGTGTTGGGTTAAAGATCAGTTGGCCATCGATACTATCGTTCGTGCACTCCCATGTTTTTGTCTAGCCCTACCAGACTGTGACTGCCTATTTCTTCATCAATTTATGTTCGTATTGAGTTGTCAAAAATCAGTTCAAGGAATTGCTCAGTTAATTGCAGATTCGAGGCCAGGCCGTGATGTCAATGCCGACAGTGGTCAGAGGAGTTGGCACACACGACCCGAGCCCGTATTTAAGAAAGGACCACGCGAAGGTGACCGTGCATTTCTGTACCGTGTTGAGAGGGAAGCGCAGGCTGCTCTAACTAAGTCGAAGCTGGAAAATAAATTCAAGGTGAGTACTGTGAACAAGAGAACTGGACGTGCCATTCAGGATAGTAGGTTTGGTTCCAGCATCGTGACTGCCAGTTTCGGTAATCAGTAATGAAACTCTGCCCCTCACCGAGGTCGAAGTCTTTGGGGGTGTGTCTAGAGTAGTATTTTGTTGTCCTACTTCATCACGATTCGGATACCCGGTACTCGAGTGGTATTTCCGGCTGTGGATCAGCTGTTTCGTCTGATTTTCTTCGTGGCACTCCAGTACCAGTCCTGCTGTGTATTTGCAGCTGTACGTGCCACTAGTTGCTGTGTAGTCCCCTCCCCTGGCTTCCAGTCGTGTGTTTCAGAACTACCAAATGTGATATGCTTAAGGCGATTTTTAAATGCCTTATGTTTTTGGATGAAGATTATTGAATTGTGCCTACATATGAAGAAAAGGCTGTATGCATTTCTGGCCTCGCACGGTGAGAGGTGCCCATGTACGAGATTACAAAGCCCTCTATATATAGGATTCGAAATTTGGGATAGACTCTCTATGTATAGGAACATTGCCTGTGAAGGTCAGCTGTCATCCTGCAAAACGATCTCCAATCTGTCAGCTGTTTTTTGAAAGCTGTGGCGTGCTTGTGTGTCTGCCTTTCGGTCTGTGTTTTTTCACACTGCATCCCCAGGGCATGCGTTAATTCTTTTGCTAATGGCCTGGTATACCTTTCCGTGTATGAGGTGTTTTTAGAAACCAGTTGCCTTGCTGAATATGTCTTCTCTGTAGACAAGCAAATCAGCCTCTACAAACGCCAGTATAAGTCCTCATCTGTCCCGTTCACACTGCAAAATGCCCGCTAGCTTCAAGCAACCACTTACTGTAAAGAATCCAGAGTTTCAAGGACTACTAACTTCAGTATTACATCATCTGGATTGCATGTGTTACCATTTGTATCTAAGGGTCTGCTTGAAACTACGATTTGGGTTATGATCTTGGCAAGTTTTGCAAGTGATTTTTCTCAGACCAAGTTCCGGAGAGCACCTAGTCTCACCCTCTGGATTGTCTGAGATCCTGTGTGCCACTCAGCCGCTTTTGCTGGGCTTGCTTGGCTTGAATCAAGGTGCATGCTTGTGACTTTTTAGAAAGTTTCATTTTCAATGTAGAAAAGCTTATGCTTTGTAATCCCATTACTCGGCTAATACTACACTTATTGGAGTGAAATTTGAATTCGAGTTTTGCTATGCATGTACCACGCGAGGCTAGATAATTTCTTATTTTGGCTGGATACGTTTTCCTATAGATGCTATCAAATGTCCTTGAGCTTTATTTCTGAAATCATGGACTTGTAAATAAAATATGTGTGTGCGTCTTTGTTCTGCTACCACCAGTTAATGTGTAAAAAATGGTGTATGTCCCAAAACCGACTTGATTCCCCCTCCAACAGAAACGCATCTCTTGGAAATCCAAGTTAAGCTTGCATTTGCCAAAACAACTTCCTGCAGCCATCCTCGAAGAGCAATTCTTGGAGTGTTTGTTTAAGACCTGTTAAGTCAGTTCATTGGTGTGGTTTTATTAAAGCATGTATGGTAGCAGTTGTCTTACATCCTGGAGTAGGTCTGCTTTTAACTTCTACAGCTTCTGACTGATACTCATTTTTATATTCTGTCAGGTCACGTTTACGGAAGAAGGGGGTGTACTTAAAGTTAAGAAAGAGTCGAAAAGAAGGGAAAAGAATGCAAGGTTAGATTGCTGCTGCTGCTGCTTACTTTGTTATATGTTTCTAATGTGGCTTACATTTCGCCACAGTTCAGCTTGATGGAGCATGTCCATTCAAGTTTTATCGCTGCCGTATGATTAGATTTCGAAAGGAAAAGAGACAGCAAGATGTCACCAAACGAAAGGAGAGAGTGCTCAAGGATCACGATGGGTTTGGAAAATTAAAAGGTAATCGAGGTGGTGCCTTATTTTTTGCATCAATCCGAATAGCTTTTGATTGATTGCTGTTGATTGCTGGGCAGGAAACATAAAGATGGCAAAGCCATCTGGAGCTCGGATTTAACTGTAGTGGTGGTGCCGGATCTGACTGTTTACTGTTTGGAGTTTCGGATTTGTTGCCTTAGTACTTACGTTTGTTAACTTTCAAGCAGCCATGATTGATGTAGCCTCTTTTTAGATAACATTCGTTTTGGTGAAGTCGTGCATGCACCTCCACAATTGAAAGTCAAGCCGAGAAATGCAAAAGTGAATACTTCCACGGTAAGGACATTTCATGCAGGTATCTGCCCCAAAATACTCGGAATTACGATGCTCATACTAGTCATGTGATCACCTGGGTACTCTCTCTCTCTCTCTCTCTCTCTCTCTCTCTCTCTCTCTCTCTCTCTCTCTCTCTCTCTCTCTCTCTCTCTCTCTCTCTCTCTCTCTCTCTCTCTCTCTCTCTCTCTCTCTCCCCCACCCCTCTCTCGAAGTATTTGTGTGTGTGTGTGTGTGTGTGTGTGTGTGTGTGTGTGTGTGTGTGTGTGTGTGTGTGTGTGTGTGTGTGTGTGCGTGCGTGCGTACGTGTGTGCACATGGCACTGAGCTTGTGCAACAGACTTTGTAACAAGACTGGTTGATTTATGCTGGTGAACGTGTTCACTACCTTGGTCCTTTAATTTTTAAGTTATGCCGGAGGTTCCTCTCCAGCAGCGGTATAGCTCTGCAATTAATTGAGTGATATCATTCTGTCCAGTCTCACAACTGCCAGTCCTTTCGAAGATGCTGGAACTAGTAGTGGCAGACCAGTTAAACTGTTATATCTAAACTTCAAATGAAGCAACTACAGGTTTTCAATCAAATCTCACCCACAGAGTCAGCTATGCTCCGAGTGTATAACGACTCATCTCAGTATTGCTGACATAGGTAGAGTCTTGATAGGTCGATTCTTGATTGCTCGTAGTCTTGCTTAGGCATCATAGGGCTTTGTGTTGTAATGGCTTAGATCTTACCATTGTGGCAGAATTCAGATAACGAATGTCGATGGAAAACGAGCATCCAGTGAGTCTATGACGTTGGGGGAAGCCACGGATTCTTGTAGTTGCACTCCTTTTCAAAGTTAATAATCTGCCGCTTCATTGTGTAATCTATGGACCTGATTGCTTCATTGTGTAATCTATTAACCTGATTTAGGATTTAATTTTTATGCAAACGGCATGCAGTAGGACTTGTACCTTGAATCTTTTCTGCCTTATGACACCTCAAACTCTGAACTTATCAGCTTGCATTGCTGACATTCGCGACCGTATGGCAGTAAGCTTTCTAAAAGTTAAATGAAGACAAAACCAGCCTACCAATTATTTGCAAACCACGTATTACTCAAAAATTCCAAAGCCTTATCCTCCACTGGAGTTTATTTTTATTAGGCTTTGCAATTTTTGGCTCTACCATCATGTCTCGTTTAGCGTTCGCCCAAACTGTGGGTGTCCTCTTCCAATATGACTAGTCATAAATGAATGCATCTGATTCACACTCATTTCTACAGACTTTCACCTAGGTAACGTTTAAGAAATTCAGGCTTGCTTGGGTAAGGATACCACAGCCTAGCTGGTCTATACATTTGTGACTATCCGGCACGACTTGTGTAAGGTACCACTTGCAGGTCTTCCTGCGCATACAATAACGTGCTTACAAAACTCGTGTGCAATACAGTGTGTGCAAAACTTGGAAGCTAGGCTTATCTGTCGTCTTGAACGGGCAGCTGCCACATTACATCACTCCTCGCCAGTCGGCACTGGCTGCCTGTGAAGCAGCGTATCGACTTCAAGATCCTATTACCCAGCTTTAGATGCCCCCATTCTCTTGCTCTGGCCTACCTATCTGCATTTCAGGCTTTTCCATCTGATCGTCTGACTCTAGTTGATTAATTGTGCACGTAACTATCTTCAAATCCGTCGGAACCCATGCCTTCAGTTTCTATGATCCTAAAGCTTGGAACTCACTGCCGACTGACATCAAGTCATTCTGATTTGACGACATTCAAAAGGAAACTGGAGAACCTCTTTTGTCTGCGCTTACTCAGCTCTGTCTATATGAGTGAATTTTTCTTTTGTACGATTGTGCATTATGAAACTGTGAACGTAGTGAATAAGGGCAACAGCAAAATACTTTGTATATGCCCTAGTGGCCATGTTTTTTCCCCAGTGTGCTTTGATTGCCGGTGCAGGATTGATTGTGTACTAACGGGCCCTAATAACCAGTTGCCGTGGTGAATCCTGGGTGTTTTTGCATGCTTGTCTTAGCATGGTAACTGTGTGCTTTTGCATGCCTACTTAAGGATGTTTCGTTTTTCGGTAACTATTGGTTATTACTTCTCTCGAAGCAAGCTGTTGAGTATCAAATAGAGGTTAAATTCTCTTAGGATGCTATGCTTAGGACTTTATGATTATTATAATTGATCAGATTTTTCAGAGGATGTGCAAACACGGCATCTCTGTTAATCTCTAAAATATGGCATTTAGATCCGGCTCAGAATTAGCTGAATCAAATGGAATCCTAATCATGTGGTCTGCTCAACCAGTCTGCTGTATGTACGCTAGGTGCTGCTTTGATCAGTGTTAGTCACGAACGATCAGTGTTAGTCACGAACGATGCTAGTTTAAATAGGTGCCAAGGCATTGATGCACAATAAATGTTTGGTTCACATTGCCCCTTTTCAAGCTTCGAGCCTTGTCCTTTTAGGAGCATGAACTTAGTTTGCAGCATTATTTCTTGTTATCCTTTTAGGAGCATGGACTTCAGCTCGCAACATTATTTCTTGGTATCTTTCAGCAATTTTTTCCTATGTAGCCGTGTGCCAAATAAAAGTGGTGTATTTCTTTCTGTTTTCCTTGGTGATCTAGAACTCGGTGTTGCAGGGTTTGGCATTTCTCAGTTCGAAGACGAAGCTTCTTCTTTAGATTGAGCTGTCAGTTATCTCATCAGTCGGCCAATCTGTCAGGTTGCTGGAGAATCATGCTTGCTTGAGTAAGCTGTAGTCATGCTGGATTCTTGTGATTGTGATAGGTCCTTGATAAATCCTGCAACGGCTATTATTCCTGTTGTTATCCAGCTTTCTGCTCTGCTTGGGTACCCTAGTCTCTAACGCTCAGGCTGATGTGCAACCTGCCATAATGATGGATAAATGTACCCTGATCCTAAAGTTACTAAATATCAAAATATCACACAAATTTGTACCAGCCTCTGAACTTATTTAGTCCTCCATCGTGACTCTTGTGTCTTACTCAGTATGGTTTTTTGAAGATTTCGTCCTAGTTAGCTTACATTTTATGTCATGTGCTGTTAGTAGTGTCTGCCAGAAACTAGGTCAGTGCATAATCTATGGACATGAAATGAACTTGCACATGCCGTCTAGCAATTATATCGTTTGCCAGGTTTTCATGTATCAGCTGGGTGAAAGTGTTTGTAGGAAGGTTCTTTTTTATGGAATTTCTCGAAGACTAATAAGGATGAGCATGACCATGCCCCGTGTGTGGTCCACTTGTTGCGCTTAGTATTACGAGTCGACCTGGAACAATACTAAGTTTCGAAATTTGAAATTGATGATGCTAGTTAACCTGCTAATTTCGTCAGTGTACTAGGTTCACCTGGCGGTTTTCCCATGCTATGCAGCTTTTTGTCTTCTCTATACACTTTTCGGCTTTTTTGTTTGCCGGATTAGTTGTTCAACCGCTACGTTAATCGAACTTCAGCTATGTTCATCCAACGTTGTTTGACCACGACTTTCTTTGAATGGCTCGAATAGGCTTATTAGGAAATGATGGTGCATTGTAGCATACGAGACCACTTTCTTGCAGCATTAGTTCTAGTATCCTACACCATCTTTTGGTTTTTTTTAAACCCAATTTATTGAAGGTTGGTATTTCTGCCACCGAATTGATCTATCCACCTTTCTTCATTCTCTTGAGGGTGCATTTCCAACAACTGCTACCGGCTGCTGCACTATGTAGTATGTGGTTTAATGGACGTGGAATCACTTGTGATAAGTCACATGACAAGACCTTATTTCATCTATCTTAACCTTAAACTTTTGCTGTAGCGCATACCGCTGGAGCATGCCTTGTGTTAGGCTTCAGAAATGTGACTGTGCTTGCTTGACCGGATGCTAAAGTCGATATATGTACATAATATTCTTGGTAATATTCTTGGTTGAGTCACTCGTGTCCTTCATCTAGCTAGTTTTAATTCGATCGTGCTCTGCCACAACCTTCTTGGCTTGAGTTGTGCACATTGCGTGTAACCTGTGCTACTGTAGTTGTACATAACTGACCAAGCAATTTCGTACTTGTTTTCAGGCAAGCAAGGTTCACGGCTTGAAGCTTATGAGCCTCTTGAACAAGGAGCAGCACGATCAGACGAGGCAGCCGCCAAGCTGTCGACCCGTTATTCCCAAGACTCCTGCTCAACAACAGAGGCTGGACGCTGAGCGAGAGAGAGTTATTGCTCTTTATCGCCAGATGAAAGCCAAAAAACTGCTAGATCGAAATAGCACGATTTCTAACAGCACAACGTGAACCTTCTATGCTAAAAGCTGATGCCGGGAACTGCTTTTGCTATTTGTGTGTATCGTCGAGGTTTGCCTGGATCACTGACGTTAACTTGCTTCATCAAAACTTTGCAGGTTTTCGCCTGGTATTTCCACGTGTTTTTGACATTAGACCGACTAAATGGGAGATTTTTGTTTGGAAGACTGTTGTTACCGTGCCTTTATTGCTATACAGCATGGAATGTAAGCGAATTTACTTGCTTTGCTTTATCCAGTTGATAGTGCAGCAGGCTGCACAAGTTTAAAAAAAAAGTTAATTCGTAAGCATTGTTTGTTGTGTTGCATCGACCAGCTTGACCTTCTTTCTATCTGTCTCGTGAGCACTGCCTACTGCCGGTTATAGTAGGTCAGCAGGATGTACTGTAACCACAGGGTCCAGAATCTATAACACGAGCTAGCCAGCCAGCGGAACTGATCGACTGACTGGTGCAGCATACAGTCGGCCATCTCAGGTCCGAGGCTGGTGGATTACTATAATTTGCTGAGGCATGGCTCTGAATCTGCAGTCGTGCTACACAGTCTGATGTATGGCTATGGCCAAGCAATGCAGCTCCTGTGATGTTGTGATGCCTCATTCGACAGGTACGGCGAGCATGTATCCATATTCCTCGTGCAAGTGGTCTGTAGCAGTTTAGTAGACACATTTTAGACCCACAAATCACTGCATCATTGTCGAATCTGTTGCTGTACCAAGTGGCATTAAGACCTACGATCAATAATCGCCGAGGTGGTATACTCTAAAGCATCTTGTGAACCTGCAAGACAAGTTGTGCAATATTTTGCTCATTATGTTCAGTGGGAACATGAATGATTGAATGTAGCCAAGACTACTTTACCGTATTTGTCCCATTATTGCAAAAAGGCTGGTCAAGGGTTTACAGCAAGTTTTCTTGGCCGTCTTGAGTTATCTCCAAAAATGCACACTCCACGGTATCACGGTATAGTGAAGAGTAGCATCATGTTCATCTGGTAAGGATGGGCCATCATTTGGAGACTACATTTATTTCTATTGCCGCATGCTAGATCAGATTATCAGTGGAGGTGCAGTCTGTTCTTGTGTAATTTGCACGAGACAAACTGGATGTGCATAACATTGTATCAGCATGAGTACATGATTGTGTTGAGAGTAATTATTTGGGTTCAGCCATACGCAAGTGGAAGCATAGATTGTGGAAAACGGTGACACACTAGTTGCACAGAGGATGCAAGCAATTGAGGCATGCTGTGAACTTAGGATAGCTAGCTTCTTTTAATCACCAAGATCGTGTAACGGATTGCATCAAACAGCCTTCAAGCTGTGAGATTTGGGTTTTATATTCAGTCTATCATATCGCAGATTGCTCAAGCAACCAAAGGCAGTGCTATGAGGAATTGTTAATTAGTGGCTATAGAAATGTCAGCACCTCAGTCAAGCGGTTCTACTTGCGGCTATGCATCGTTACGAAAATGTATGCTTGCGTAAATAGGGGGACCACAGCCAAGCTTGTCGGTCCATGCAGTTGTGACATCCCGATTTACTTCCGTCTTCCTGCCTGCGAAATAAGACACGTGCAGAACTCCGCAACGAGGCTTGTGTGCATCACAATTGCCACATCACACCCGCCTTCATTGACCTGGACTGGCTCTCATCAAGCAGTGCAACGATGTAAGCTGCTGTCGCTCACTTTTAGGTCCTGTCATTTGTATGCTAAAGCACGATAACACAGTGCATGTGTTAGTTTTAAGCAATTGGCATTCTTCTTTTACAGAGCATGTACAGTGCCCAGACAGATATAGTTCTCCGAAGGTGTTACAGATATTATTATTTTTACTTCAGACGATTATCACACCAATGATGCTGCAGATGGCATTAGTGGCTTGTAGCTGCATCTGCCGGCGATATCGCAGATATTCAGAAAGACAATTTATTTGCAGGCACCGCTTCAAGATGAGATATTCACTAGACACCCCTAACTGCTGTCCTGTATTGCTGCTTGGAACAAATACATGAGTGGCA
Organism: Cristatella mucedo; assembly: GCA_009760855.2. Taxonomy (NCBI): domain Eukaryota; kingdom Metazoa; phylum Bryozoa; class Phylactolaemata; family Cristatellidae; genus Cristatella; species Cristatella mucedo. The sequence goes on along the minus strand of WPIO01000019.1, from coordinate 2,402,635 downwards.
TTTGGAACCCTGGAAGTCGTATCTGCTAACAGTGTGCTTACGGTTGCTGACAGTACTTCAGAATGATGAGTTGTATCTAGTGCAACAGAGTTAATATCATAGTTAACTAATGAAACTATTTTCAAAAGGTAAGCTTAATCCTAAAGTAGTCGTCTTTCGCTGACGTCCTGAGACGGTGAGTGGATTGATGGGCCAGCATCGATGAGCCATTAGAAAGAACCACAACAATTCCAAAATGCGTTACCCTCAGAGAAAATACGTAGTGGCGATGTATGCGTCAGAGGTAGTGGCCAGGCTGCAGGAGCCAGCCACTCCATTGCCGAAAGTATCGTCGCATGAGTGCTGCACCTGGATTGGCAGCACCGTAGCTTAGCAGTACGTGTGCCGCCGGAAGCCAGCCGCGAAGGCCAAACGCTGACCTAAGCGGACCGGCAGGCTCCTCGCGCTCATGCCAGGCTGCTACCCAGAGTTATGGTCACCTGGCCGACGGCAGTAGTGTCAATCGACGTGCCCCGCCATGCTTGTGGGCTGGAATTGTAGTAGAGTAGGTGCATCAATTGCAAGCCCCCGTTGGCCACTCTCTTGGACTGCAACACCGCGGGCCACGATTCTAGGTAGCATGCATTTTTCTGCAGAAAAACAATTTTACCTATCAGCATTGTTGCAGCATGCTTAATGTGGCTTGCATCGTCGTATAGCATCTTCCAATAGCCTCCAGAAAGATACGATAATATAGCCAACTTTGAGCTAAAATAAGGCATTTCCGAAGACTAGTAAATAGTCAGCAGACGGAACTACTTATAATATCAAGTCGGCGTACAAACATGGACGGCAAAGGCAGGTGCGAATGAACTGAGACAGTATTTTGAACCCGACCTAACCTCAAAAATAGTGTAATTTAAAAGTGATTTCAATAAGTTACGAACGCTGTACTAGAGGCCTCCTAGTCACCCGGAATCTGTAGTCCAAGGCTCAAGTTCGAATACTGCTAATGCCTCTGTGGTATTTGAGGTAGCACGGTAAACGAAAAGCTGCAGCCAGCATAATCGTGCGTGAGACGTATCCGCGCTGTGAACACTGCTACTGTTAACTTTACTGCAGTAGTAATGCGACAGGAACTTCCGACTGGAATGATGCTGCAGCAAAATTTCAGGTAATTTCCCATCATGAAAATAAATGGAAGTTCGAACATGGAATGGAATTCAGCCAGGATCATATTTGTTTATTTTGATTGCATACTTTAGGGTTGGGTCGATTCGGAAACCTAATTCTCATAGTATTACAGGTTTCATTGTATGTGCTCGGGCATCCAACAGACACCAACCTTTCAGACTCAACCTTACAAAGGAAGTTTCGGAATTAGCAGTTCGTACACATAGTGCAGGATGCTAATTTTTTTATTATAAGAATTCCATCGTACGGCTGTCAGGATTGCAAGAAGGGCGACCCCTCCGAAGAATTCGAGAAGATTCTGACAGTTAGTTTTTAAGACCTACAGACCGAGGGCACCTAACTTCCTTAGATTCGCATACTTTGCTAGCTAAGACAGCAAACCACCCGCTCCAGCTGTGCACAATCTGGTGGTAAGGTTTCGAGCTCCTGTATTCCCTCAGCAGCCAATACAGTTTCCTTAGAATTGGCGCACTTGGCTCCAAGAAGCTGTTGTGGCACATCTGAACTGGAAGTCCAAAGTGATTGCATTGATCATCTTAGCCAGGAATCATTTTAGTTTAACTGTGCAAGATCCACGGCGTACACGTGAAGATAGTTGAGCCTCCGTTGGCACTGGCGCCCCTTTAATTTCAGACGGAGCCAGTCATCGTATTTGAACTACTTTGGTGTAATCTATTTGTGATCGTTCTTTTGTGTTGTCTGCGCTGCGAAGCAGTGCACTGATCATACAAGTCAAGCGTCTCTCATTCGATGGTCATTATGTCATTGAAGTGTTCGTTCGCGGAACGTAACTTATAGAAACGAGAGCAAAGTTGTCCCGTCCCGGCTTTCTTGGTTTTAGGCTAGCAATATTCACACCCTCGTCTGTCGCCGTACTTTTGTGCTCATGCAAATCGCCAGTCTACTTACGAGGACTTGCGGTGTTCAACTTAACGACAGCACCTTTTACTCCTAGCTTTCTATCTGCCTTTCTCATGTCAGCCCATATAATACATTTCTATCTCCTGCTTGTCGTTCGGTATCTGCAGTTTTTAAGAAAATATGATGCTACATATTTAAAACATAGCACACTAATACGGTGGATATAATAAGGACTATCAAGGACCATGTCGCATTTAACTTGATGAGGTCCTGCATATCATTCAAATGACAAAAAGCAATATGTATATCAACATGAACCAGTTTGTTAGGCAATGGCAGTTTTTTTTGTCAAGAAGCTTAACAACTAGTGCTCTCTGACCCTTTTGATACATCGCGAAAAGTCATCGATGAGTTTCTTCTCAGAAAAGCCAGGTTTGCTCCAAGAATGGTGTCACCTGGGAGAGCAGAGGTCTTCCCAACGAAAGGAAGTTTTAATAAACAGGAGGCGCAGTAACTTCGGCATAGCACCTTTGGGATATCAGAAAGGCTCCCGTTAGTCGAATTCTCTCCTTCCACTTGTTCTACACTGTGTGATTATGCGTAGACTAGTGTCCATAAATGCGTCTTTGTATTTTATATAAATAAAATTATTCTTGATGGCCTGAACTAATACGACGGCAGTCCAGTGTTGTTTGTTGCCGAGCATGTCTACGCATGTCGCAGTTTCTTGTTTGTATCCTGTTTAACATTAGCACGACGAAAGCAAACTGCGCTGAGGCAAAAGTGAAGTAATTTTAGATTCAAGACCACCTACTGTATGCAGCCCAATCAATCTAGGTCACCGCCGACCGTCCGAACGCCCACCAATAGATCTCGATGTTGAGCAACTCCTTTCCTGAAATTTGTCATTTGGTCCCGGTAAGGACAGTGCGCAGCTGCTCAACGGGGCAGCATAAAACATTTGCAGTGCTAGAATGCAGTACAGATGCAGCTTCGGGATAGCTGTGGATAAAAAAGGATAATCCCCGAGAAAGCTTTAGAGCACTCGCTGGGGAGTTAATTTGCTCCGACAATTGTTCTCCCGAATCGTTCCATGTACAAAGAGGAATCGCATCCGCCACATCGTACAGAGAAGTTGAGAGTGCCCTGGCTTGCTTATGCTTTGTAGGCAATTAGTCCAGGTAACCGAAGCGTAGCAGGGGTAGGACTCCTGACCCGACCTCTTGACCCGAGACGGCCTGCCACTCCCCCCCCCCGATGGCAAGTAATATGAGACCCCACTCAGTTACGAACAGTGTTTCGTGCAGATACCTCGCTTGTGGACCGCAGAGCCCGTACTTTGCCACGCCCTCTTGCTAAGCCAGCAAGCCTTGGCTTGAGGATGCTTCGGACGATGGTCGCTGTGGCCATCCTTATCCACATGCCAGAGGCGATGACCCAACCGATCGAAGCAGCTGCTGCCGAATGGAGTATTTGGAAAGCATTCAGGAATGTCGCCGAGACTTGGTTGTCTCTCACTAAAACTGCAGACCTCTCAGGTGTCATGCCAGGCGAAGGCTCCGAGTTTCTGCGGACGACACAGGAGCCCAAGCACAAGTGAGTGGTATGCTTGGTGCCATGCGAATTTGAGGTGTATAAAACTGTATAGTATTTCGATTAGGGAGGTCGTGCCTCCTGAAAGCCTCCTGCTGAGCAGCTCGTACGGTCATGCGCATGTTGATGCAGCAGCAACAGCTATTCCAGCCTGTTAGCAATACGTTGTAGCTACCTCGGATTGGTAGGCTTGGCTGCGTGTCTGCTTGCCAAGCTGCAGGCCGAGGCCATGCGAGGCAGAAAGGTACTAGCAATATCCGTGGCAGCTAACGTTCGAAGTAGCAATTGGCCCTAGCCATCGTGGAGTCTGGCAGTTAGCAGGGCTTCAGGTTGCTGCTCGGAACTGGAATTGGTGGTCTGAGACTAGGGACAACTTGTATCTAGTGGCAGGAGATGTCTGAATGCCACTTGATATTCTTCTTATACCGTTATTATTGAAGCCATGTTAAGAAATCACTGTATAATCTCAAGTTTTTTTAAATTGACAGTAGGGATGACAATAGAAGAAGTGCAGTTATACGTTTGCCGGCTCTTTTGCTTCCCACCCAGTTAGCTGTCAGTGCTTACTAAAGAATTTCATTCTAGACTGTCTAGCTCTCGTGTGTCTCAAAAATTTCCAAAAAATTCGATTTATGTTGCAGCTGCATAGGGGGTGGGCATATGATAATAATCCAAGTGACACTGCTGTGTAATATTATGGCAGAAGGCACTATGAACTGTACTCTCTGCAGTACTCTGATCAGAACTCAAATGCTTGTGCACTGAGAGACTCGGAAGGTGGGCTTATACCAGATGCTGGCATAAATGCATCGGTAATTTAGGTATACTATATTAAATTATTCAGAAGTGTACCTAGTGTGGCCACTTTCATAATATGTCAAGTTAGTACGTGCACGTAAAAGCTCGTGTGCACACAGATGGGTGGAAGGCAGAAACCGTTATGCTCACAGGTGGTGCAGCCCTGCTGCAGCAGGGCACTTACCAAACAAAATAGTGTAACACGCAGGCATTTTTATTTTTCTTAGCAATGCCAGGCATTTCATTAAAAAGACTCTCACCGTTCTGTAGAAGCTGATTCGCGCAGAATGCCAGTGTGGGCTGCGATAAGTAAGGATGGAAGGCTCAACACGAGTGCTCGAGCAGCGAGTGCTACGGGGAAAAGCTTCGGGTGCACGTCCTTACTCTCTTTTGCTATCTGCTCTGCAATGATCTCTCCAGCAGCTTCAATTTCGCTAGCTAAGCGTGGTAGCTCTTTCACGTTTATTGCAGCTCTATCGCACCATCATCCGGTGGCCATCGTTGCATCAAAGTTGTTGGAGGCGAACCTTGGGAGCATCCTTGCACCTCGGACACGAGCCAAGAGTGGCAGCCCGAGAACGTAGAGACGAGCAGCTACATATTTAGCTCCGATCAGTAAGCGGCAGGCAGGCCATGCGCTGCTAACGTCTCATCATTGCTGCGCTTTTGGCGGTGCCCTGCCTGCTGTCGGGGATGACGTGCAGTGCGTCGATCCGATCGAGCTCCGTGACCTTGCAGGCTGCCTGCAAACAGGCGCTACTATGCTACGGTTGGTAACGGTCACCTGGGCACGGCCGTGTACGGTGACAAGATGTACTTGAATGGTGTGTACAATGGCAGGGGAAGCCTGAGCCACCGCGCCGCCATACCAGCCTGGAGTCGGCTTAACGTGAGCTCCGTCGTCACGCATTCGGAGCTGCCACCATCGCTGCCACCTCCTCAGCGACACTTGTACTCACTGAACACAGTTAAAGGCAAGGCTGTGTACTTTTTCTCTCTACTGCGAGCAGTGCCCTTTGCTTGCGACTCGATTTTTGCAAGTGAGCTAGATATTGTAAGTATTGTAAGACGGGCCATGCCACGGCCCTCCTTTGCAGGAGTGTTCTCGCACAGCATAACGGCGAGCGCATACGAGGTGGTGCATAGGCTGTATGCACATCGCACACTCAGCCATCTGCTTGTCAATGAGATCGTCGTGGTGAGGTTGAGCCGAAATGAAAGTACAATAGAGGTTGTGCTGGAGGCTGGTACGAAGTTCGTATCGGCCGATGTTGTGTTTACAACGGAGAAAGCGTCGGCCAGAACTACGTAAGTGATAGTAATAATTATCGACAACTGCTGTTTTTGGCGGCTTCTGCTGCGGACAACGTCCTTCCTGGAGCTAGTCTAAAAAAACTCAACAAACTCTATATCCCATTGAGCTTAGAGAAACTGCAAGCACGGCCAATACTTAAACAGAACGTACCGAGCGTATACATGAGGTACATTCTGCTTTTGTCCAGTAAGAAAAGTCAGTGGCAGAGCCAAGGGGGGAGCTGAAGGGGGAAGCTGCCACCCTAGTCTGCAAAAGGACCAGCCCTCGCAGATAGCTACAAGCACGGGAACGTAATCTTCAGTTGGTTTTTAACTTTTTTTTTTAGCACCTCGAGTAAGAGAAGGGGACTAATTCTATAAATATGTACATGCAGATTTGCTGGGACTCATTGGCCAAGTCGTAACGAGTGATGTGGAGTTAATCCAACAGCAAAACTTATTTAGGTTCTAAAATAACTTGAAGCTAAAAGCTGTCCTACTGGCAGAAGATACGAACTGCTGCTGCTATGCTATGCTATGCTAACCAGGATGCTTCGCTGGGTAGGCAAGCACAAGAATGCCATCAGCCGAGGGTTTCAAGCAAATGAACGAGATAGACGATTATAAGAATGGCCACCAATAGTTAGGTCCGAGAGCAAAGCAGCACCGCAAGGTTTGGAGTGCAGCTTAAGTAGCTCACGCCAGAGACTACACCGATTGAGAACGAGTGACCGAACCTAAGGTTACGACAAGATGAGTCTAACTTATATTTCGTAGCTGTGCTCCTATTGCACTACTAAAATAGTAGCACGTACCTTGTTGGGCTGTAGGGGTCTGCCATTAGGGTGTGGGTCATCGCTAGTGATTGCAGGCACACCATAGTGACCGCTATACCGCAATTCTGAGAGTTCGCGTACTTTAAACCTCTAGGACCGCTTTGCACTGCATAGGGCGATTGACCTGGCACATAAACTCTTTTTAACCGGCCCAAAATAAGGTGTTGGTTTTGATGCCCAGTTATGGCTGGGTGTAATTTAACTTCGCACCAGTCCCGAATTTCATTGTACCCCGGCACAGAGCACTGGGGGAGGGCAGGCGCTTTAAATACTATAGATCATAGCAAGGTCGTGAAAGCAAACGCCTTACCGAGTGTGCCATCACGGCTCTTTCGCGGTTACAAGTCTAGTCGGGCCGGTCGGCGCCGCCTAGCACCATCATCTATCACTTAGCTAGCACCTCAGGACATTGTAGAATAGGCCAGCATATCTGGATTGTCCCGGTCTAGGACTCGGTGGAGAGCATGCAGCGGCAGTCGCAAAACCACAGCAGCAGTAGCCACAGCCAGCTTATAATAATAATACACTTGGTAAAGAGCCCTCAGAGAACTCAATCTCTTTCTAGGCGCTTCACATTTGTGGTAATACAAAACCTCTTGAGACAGCAGCCTCACAACTTCCGTAGGGAAATTTATTCGGACACGTCACTGACGAACGTCGGGAAGCCTCCAGATTTTGCAGTCATGCTGGCAGAGTCCGGTCGAGCCGACGCTGGCTATGGGTGCGAGACTACCTCAATCGTGCCAAGGTTTTGTATGTAACAGTCAACCGATGGGCATCTAAAGCATGGGTTACCACAAGTTTCGGTGCTTGGTCCCCTTCTTTTCTCACAAGTTTTACTCTTACTCTTATGGATGTAATTGCCAAGCACAGTCGAGGCTCTCGTTTCTACGACTACGACACCTGCGCTTCTATCCCTCCCTGCTTTCCCTGCACGACAAACTCCCTTGATGCATAAACTGCGGGCATTCCCACTTGGATGGCTACGCATTTTCTCAAATTAAATGACGATAAAACCAACCTACTAGTAGAGGACAAATCTAGTGTTGCTCAAAAATTGGTAAACCTATCACCCAAAAATAGATCTGCCAGCGTATCCACTGTAGTATCAGTGCGAAATCTGGGCGCCCAGTTCCAGATCGATCTTTCACTAGACGACCGCTCCAGCTTCACAGTCAAGTTTGCCTACATTCAGCTACATAACTTTGCACAAATTTAGGCCTGCGTAGACAGAGCTACCGCATTAAAATTGGCCCACGCCTTTTACACCTTTTCTCGGCTTCTTTAACTCACTACTTGCAGGTTGTCCAACCTGTGCAATTTGACGTTTACAGTTGGTTCAGAGCTCGGAACCTCGGCATGTCTTTCGTGAGCATTGTTGCTGCCACATCGCACTACTGCTTACCGGCCAGCACTGGCTCCTCACTAAGCAGTGAATCGGCTTCAACATTACGTCACTCACTTTTAGGCCTCTTCATTCTTTTTCTCAAGCCTAGCTAGCCGCACTGCAATATCGTATCTTTTTTCACTTGAAAACAGGAGTCCTACCAGCCAGACCCAAAACAGATTTATCAGACGGTAAACAATTTGTGGAATGGGGGTTTATAGGACTAGCTGTCTTCTTTGATTGGGATATGAACTTCCGGATGAGGTTAATCGTGGCTTGCTTGAATGTAGACAGCGAAATGCTGCTCGGAACTGAGTGACAAGATTCCAGAGAGGATGCTGCAACTCTAAGAATGGCCTCCCTGATCTTGTTTATCTTGTTGAAAAAGAATCAAGAGGAGCGATCAGCTAGATCATTACAAAGATTGCTAGATAAGGAGCTAACATGGGAGCAGTTAAGGAGGTGGTTGATCGTAGCATCAGCATTTTTGGATTGCACATCTGAGATTAAAAAGTTTTTATAGAAGCTAGACTTGGCATTTGCTAGGATCGATTGGTACGATCTACAGTAGTCCTCGTATGTCTGTCTTACTTTTCGCCTACCCCTTTGTGCCTCGAATCCATATGATATCCTTTCAAGACCATGCCGTCAACATATATACATCCGCGTAAAAGCCTGAAGGTCTCCATCGACTGGTAATCATGACCCTGCCGGTGTGACCTGTGTGTTTAAAGCAAAGCTCAAAAGCCCAGCTGCTCTTCTCAGCACATCCTTTATTTAGCCATATTACTCGCGCTCAAAGTGGTCATGTTGATATAATTTTCCCGGCAGCCTTTCTTCATTAGGCCTTGTTCAGAGTGACGTACAAGCCTGTCGCTGCAATCTTACCCCGTGACCAATCAGTTGGTACGCTTTCTTTTCAGCTCGTCGTGCTACCTACCTAGAAATCCTTATGGTAGCTCCCATGCAGCGATGAAACTGCCCTGCTGGTCACAAGTGGCTTCAGGAGATGAAGATACTGTCACAAACAAGTAGTTTTAGCTGTATATGTCACCTAGGTTTCTTTGCACTGTCGTGAGCTGAGAATGTAATTGAATTCCCGAAGCAGAGAGTTTTATTTTCATTTTGCACAGCCATTGTCTCACTCCAAGTAAACCCTTCCCCTGTCTTTTCTACCTTGAATAGCAATCTAATTGAATTGAGTGATTTTAGCAGCCAGGTGAATGCTCCACGGGTGTAGCTGGGTCAGCCGAGCTCGCAGGCTTGTGGTAGTCCTCGAGATGTACTTCTGAATAACACTGACATCATGATTACGCCAAGTCTTTCACTGCAAACACAGCTCCATGTGATTGGTCTGTTCAGCCTAGATAAAGCTTATATTTCCAGTGCTCTTAGATATCAACCGGCTTCCACAGAAAGTAATTATTTTTGCACGGATCCAGAGGCCCTTACAGTCATGCATCAATTTTTGGCAGCCGATTTCTGTCCGCCAATCAGCTGTTGTCCTTGCCTGGCTTTTTTGTTGCTGAAGCTCGTGAAGAAGTTTCACCTTGACAGGCCGGTCAGAATGGATGCGGGAAGGGGGCTAGATGGCTGGTCTCCGTTGAAAGGCGACCGGAGGCAGAGAACGACCGCTGGGAACAGCCCTGTAGCTCAACCCCGGTAAGGTTCTGGTAGTTCTTGCTTGGGTGACTGCTATGCTTCCTTGATAGCATATGTGAATTGTCCAGCAAGAGATTGAGTTCTCTGAAGGCTTTACCACAATTTATTATTATTATTATTATTATTACCAGGCTCCAGAGATTGGTTTGCTCTAAGTGCTTTCTGGATGACGAGCAGCAGGACGAGAGCATGTTTCTCCAGAGGAGGCAGCTGCTCACTCGCTTAGTATGACCGGAAATCCGGGGTAGCACGCCTTTGGTGCTCAAGGCGTAAGCCGGTTCACGGAGGAGCTTTTGGTGAAGCTTTTTGATCTAAATTTTTAATCGGACTCATTTTTAGTTGCCGAACGTGAGTCACCTCCGGTCGTCATGAACAGAGCATGAAAAATTTGGGATAGCCGTTCGCCGACGCTCGGTTCCTCCCACGGGGTTTTGTTTTTCGGGTTTATGTTCACGCTTTTGGATTCTCACAACTCTCAGTCGGAGAGTTGACTTGGTGGGGTGCCACTATTTTATTCTACGCTTTTCCTTAGCTTCAAGTGGTGGTCTGGTGTCCGTTCAGCTACTGATTAGCATTAATTTACAAAGTTCACCGGAGAAACATCGCTCCGTTGGCATTGTATTCTCAGAAGCTGCAAGCTCGGTGTCTCACTTCTGGTGTAAACATATCTTGAAAAATAATTTTGCTTGCATGTTCCGGTCATGTTTTAATCGTTAAAAAATTCGGATAACGCTTATACTTGTTTGTATTTCAAAAGGCAAACTCCAACAAATGAAAATATTGAGCCATTTTTCGGAGTTTTCTCGGCCGTCACCCCTTAAGCTACAGATTTAGCCCAGACCTGCAGAATTTTTAGCTATGAGCCTCAGTCTGGATCAGCGCTTGCATCGCTGAATGCCTACATGTATATATATATATATATATATATAGCGGTGGGTTTTTTGTTATGCAGTCTGCGAAAGGGTAAAACACAAGTTGCTGAGACCAGCTCTTCCTTTGAGATGCCCGTGTATTGCTATGGTGACGACGTTCCGGCTTCTCTCGTTCTCCCTGTCGGCATAAGCAAATCCTCGTGGACGTTTCTCACATCGGTGGGTACCGATGAAGATACTGTTTTCCAGCAATACACAATGGGTAATGACTGAACTGCCAATATGGCTGCGCATGCCTGTTAACACATTTTGCTGTAATTCGCTAACGTGCTCTTGAACTGCGTACTTGCTTCGCTGCGTTTAAAGTGACTCACATTGGTAACTGATCATGCTGTCAAAGTGCTCGCCACTTTTAAATAGCTTACCGCATGGTGATTGAGTTATTTTAAGCTTGCAGAGATTTTCCGAATTACTTTGTACCTGGAAATTAACCAAGGCCAGAAAAACGAGCTACATAAGTGCCTCATAGCAAAAGCCGCAGCGAGTCCAGCGACGACGTCGACACTTGCACATACTTTGTTAGCGCTAGCCGCAATCGTATAGATTTAGAGGCGAAGCCAGAGGACCTGGTACCCTATTTTTACTATTATATAAGTCGCACCCAAGTATAAGTCGCACCCTAAATTTGTCGACGACATATTTTGAAAAATATTGTTACTAAATATATATATATATATATATATATATATATATATATATACAGCTCATTTTATATTAATGTAAGTTTGCTTTAACCGTCAGCGTTAGCAAGAAACTCGCCATCAGTATCACTGCTAACATCTTCTTAGTCTTCTGCAGCATTGTCAACGTCTGAATCGTCACTTTCCTCATAGATTGCATCATCTTCAGTTCCACCCAGCATGTTTAAAATTCGAAATTGTAGGGTCTATGGTCAGGTAAAGTAAAGTATAGTATAAACTAGCTAATCCCATATGAACAAGTTGAGCAGTCTAGATAGGTAGGTAAGGAGTGTTTTTAATTTTGACATTATTTGACTTGCAGGGTACAAGTCGCAGGTTTATTTTTTCGACACAAAATTGGAAAAAGTGCCACATATACTCGTAAAAATACGGTAACTAACAAAATGTTCACGTTTTATGGAAATTCAGTGTCGTGCAGCTCCCTCTAATTAACTGGACACACCAAGTCGTAACTTAGTATAATTAACTTAGTGGATGTGCTCGTAGAAATATTTAATTTTCGTTTACCGGGTAGCCATTTTCCCATGTTAAAGTTTATCCTAAAGTATCTGCTTAGCCCTTCAGACCAGGCACATTTAAATAATTAGTAATTATATTTGGAAGATCTCTTTGGCTCGATGAAATGTCCCGAATGACGGAGGAAATATTTTTACGGATGTGCCGGGCATCTCTAGACTGGCCATACTTCCCACGTGGAGAATGCCCAGCACAGGCAATAGAACATGGGTTCAACAAGTTGATGCGATGCATACATCGCGTAAGACGGCGACCCTGTAAACGGGTCACGAAGATTATTATCCAATGCTCAGGATACTGTGTATGGTCAGAAGGCTTATAGTTGCCAAGCCATCGCCAACACGCTCTCTACATTATTGCCCAATCTATTAATTTGTTGTTCTGGCAGTGGACAAATGTTTTTTTTTTTATTCTAGTACCTAGTACAGTCTACTCAGGAATAAAAGACACTAATGTGTGAAGCGCCTGAATATTTAAGTTCTTTTAGGGCGGTAGGTACAAATAAATACTAGTATTAATTATTGAAGAATCAATGACCCTGCTGAAGTCACAAAACCAACCACAACATTGCAGGCACCCGAGTAGCTCCTGCAGTTTTCCAAGTTTAGGCGAATGTGGAATTGCATCGGATTTACTCGGAAGCTACCTTTAAGGTACCCAGTTCTGGATAGCCAGACTGGCTAACTCTGAATGCACTATTCGATCCGACCCGCTGAAGAAAAGATGTTGCTGATCCAGCAATCCAAAGCTTTGGACTAGGCTCCGATGCCCCATAATAGACTGCTTTACGTTCCAGTGTGTGTCAGAAAGTCGATTGCCTACATAGTTTAATCTACCAAGCAATTAAAGTTTGTCTGGTCGTTAAGAGGGTATTTCCTTGAATTGTTGGAACTATTTCTATCTTTACAAGATCCGCTTTTCATCAGAAAGCAGATAGGGATTCTTTGATTATCTACATATATATATATATATATATATATATATATATATATATATATATATATATATATATATATATATATATATATATATATATCCACGTGAATTTAGTAAACGTATAATGGTGATAGTAGAACTATTATTAATTAAGTCACAGAGATTTTTTCAAAATGCAGAATGATCGAAGGTTATCTGTCATGGGGCTGAGCTGAAAGATATTCTTATTTCGCTTCGAGGGTGACAATTAGGAAACAGGTAGCGTTCGGATTATCAGGATGTGGGAACGCCTCGGAGACATCTGGATTATCGGTCTACCGATTGAGCTATCGGTTCACTTCTCTCAACGCACGACTTGAAAGCATCGGCTCTTTAATTTGGACGCAGTCTTCCATATAGTCTCATAGACGAAGTCATAAGTCGGACTGTGAAGACAAGTTCAGCCTGTAAAGCAAAGCTCCGAGGTAGCACTATTTCGAAGAAAGGATTAATCGGCAATGCAAGAGAAAGGTCAATCGTATTGATTGGTTGGTCAGTGATACAGACCGGTGGATTATCGTTCTGCTTCAAAAATCGATACTAATTTCTAAGGAATGTTCTAGGATTTTCAGATTTGGATATGTTACTTTGAGACGTTGCACGGATTGCAAACGCAGGCCAGCTATTTTGGTATACCGTGAGAGTATCACTCGTTCATGGATGAATAGACAGGCAGTAATAAGCAATAGACAGGCAGTTGGCCAGAGCTAGGGATCCCTACGTGCCACCTATCGGCAGTGCACGATTGGCTGCCTTGGCGATGTTGCTGCACGTGGCCAGGCCAGTATCTTCAATGCCTGTCGGCATCATCTTATCTATACTATTGCTATCTAACCACTATAAATCATCGTTATGCGAGCTTTGAGATAAATCGCTTAGCATTTCGGATGTGCACTGTGCGTATGCGACTTCTTTCTGGCGTTCTCCGAGTTGCTGACACGGAAATCTCTGTGCGACCTTATCAGGTTTGTGCTTCTATTCTTTTACCAGGAATTCAGCTGTCGCACCAAAGCCCCGACGGCCTGTCCAGGGCGCACGCCGATGCGTGGGCTGAAACATGGCAACGTGGCCGAGTCGACATGTGGGGATCCGACAATTTGTCTGTAACCGCAGCTCGTGCCATCTACAGCAGCCTATACTACATTCTCAGCTCCCTGCCACTGCCGGATCTTACAGGTGGATCGGTTAACCAGCTGCCTTTTTTTGGACTGTCTCCGGAGAGTCTTGCTTATGGCGATGGAACTCTAGATGTAAGACTGAATACGTTTTTGTGTCGCCTACTGGCAGTAGGCCTGGCTGGTGCTCCTTGCCATTTTCAAGCCTGTGCGTAGACCGGTATTTATATCGGAAACAGGAACGCAGGCTCTTTCTTGTCAGAGTTAGTAGCAGCAGTGGCAGCAGCAGCAATGGCAGCAGCGGCGGCAGCAGTTGCCAGAAGAACCGGTAGTAGATATCGGTACGATTGCTCTGTGCATTCCTCGCCTCTTATCTTCTGCATTTCCAGCACTCCGTGTTATATACTTTGCAGGATTATCAGGGTCACGTTTTTTGGGATCAGGAGATCTGGATGTTCCCACCTGTGCTTGCTCTGCAATCTAACTTCACCCGTCAGATGATGGCATCAAGAACCAGAGTGCTAACACAGGCAGTGGAGAATGCCAGAGCAAGCAACGACTCCGGTGCTCGGTTTCCCTGGGAGCAAGCATTCACGGGTAAAATCGCGACTGTTTCGCGGAATGCTTAAATCTGCATGCACAAAATGTGTACTTTCATGATTAGTATGAGGTGTTTATTGTTGCTTGGACGTACGTGCATAATTGAAACCCCGACTCCTGTCGTTGTGAACAGGGCAAGTGGACATTGCTGGTGCATGTCAATAATGTCGTATTCACACAGCGTAAAAAATCCTTGCAGTATGGCCGTAGCTTCTGTGGCTGTAAATTTGTTCCGGTCATCGGGTTTTCCATGACGCCAGGCATACTTAAGTTATGCAAAGCATGTGAAAATATTAATCGATGGCACAAGAACATGTGCTGTGGTATCCGTGATATGCAAAGTGTGTGACGTCATCCAATAACAATTCTTTATGACCACCCTTGTCAGGCCAGGCATTAAAGCCAACAGCTCCTACCTTATCTCTTCTTCAGTGGCACATTCTGCAGAGCCTGAATTTTAGCGAAAAGGTTGGCTACTGATGTAGACCGAACATTCCTCCTCAGCTGCCTCGTGGTATCGTCTCACAAACGCATTATGGGTTCTGATCGGGCGACTAGGTGAGCCATTGCATCAGTACTGCACAAGATTAGTAAAAAATGAGTTATTGTTAGTCAAGAAAGTTGAATTTCTCAGCTCAAATACTCCGCTTGGGAGTATTTGTATATAATAATGATAATAATAACAATAATACATTTGTATAACACTCTCAGAGAACTTAATTTATTTCAAGGCACTTTATATTTGCTGCAAAGGAAGCATAGCCGAATGATTAGTGGTAGCATAATCAATAATGACATAATGACAACAAGCACAACATGGTTAGAAGTGACATGCACAGGGTCAGCATGCAAAGATATAGCAGCAAGATATCTTCCTTAAACACATTGCTTAGCTTGTGAAGTACTTTTTGACAAATAGTTTAAAAAACAGGTGAACAAGAACAGAGAACGTCATGTCTAAGGGGGCTATAGAAAGTGTCCGAACCAGCGTGTGGGTGTTGCCTAGTACTACCACGGCTTCTTCTTTGCTTCCCCGGTTATCTTTGTCTCAGACACCGGAAAGAAAGCAAAGCATAACTGTTTCAATCAAATCTTTAAACTGTCTTCCACCTCATATTGTTACCGAAAGGCTCATAGAGGGGGCCGGGGAGGGTGTTGCCTCCCCCTCAGGAATCTGAGCCTGGCTGGTAGCAGCCGGCTGCCTGGTCCTTCCCCAGCACCAGCTGGCTGGCCGGTCGCTGCCTTCCAGCGCCAGTCTCAAGCCATATCTTATCATGCTGAAGACTCCCAACTGTGCTTAAAATCTATGCTTAGCCAGTAGCAGTGGTCTTGGAGCTTAACTCATCTCTTTGATTCTGGCCATAGCTCGTAAGCTAAGCCGGGTTAAAACAGCACTCTTACTAATAGGTACTGCTAGATACCGAGATTTGAATCGGGGACTTCGCATCCTATGCCTAGTGCAGGGATGCAGTGATAGGAATGGTTTGCAGTGATCTCTGTATAGACATCCCACTGCAAAATCCTGTTTCCATCGCCGACTGAATGAGTTTGTACTGTGGAGTTTGATCCCAAATCGTAAGCCGGCATTTTTTGCAATATTGACAAGTATGGCAAAGATAGTACACAGCTGGAACTGCCCCGGATAATCCTCTAAAATGACTTATATCTTTTATGGAATTCTACGATCATGCCCGGTTTTCAGCCATTCGTATCGGCCGATGGACTGGCAGGCAAGTTGTGATAATAAACGATCACCGAGCAAGTTACCTAAACAATGTGCTAGTATTATCAGCTAGTCTCTGGAGTAGAGCATACAAGCTGTGTTGGCTTCTGTACAATGGCTGGCCTTCTAATGCTTCCGACAGTTTCATCCAGCAGCTGCTAGATTATCGTGGTTGCTTTGATGGTTACACTAACTATTGGGCAATGGGCACGGTTGACACTTGACATCGAAATTTTCTGTTCTGCTTAAGCTGAAGGTCATCGGCCTGATAGGCAGCCATGAACGGAGATCAGCAGAATGTTTGACTCGATGGAAATGAGATTTGATAAAGCTGTACTTCCTAATAAAAACAAAGATTCTTCACAAAGACATGATTGTATGCTGTTTCTTAATAGTTCATCGTTCAGATAACTTAGCACAGCTTACTTTTAGCATGAAGTTTAAAAAAATGTTGGATTAACTGCAGAGCTTGGACCCTGGCAGTGACACTGACTCTAGTTTAGAGGGTCAAGCTAAAAGTTTGTTGTTCTCACTAGAAAAAATCTTGGCTGCACCTGTGGTCATGCCCCTCTTTCATATCATCGTTGGTACGGTGTGGCGGTATTAGGTTAGGCACAATGAGATCCTCTATTATGAAATGGCAGTCCTGTTCTCCACGGATCCACACGCAAGTGGCTGAAACTGGTGCCATTGCCTCGAAAAGTTTACAAGAATCGTAAAACACAATGATTGTGTACAGCATTCAAATGAAAGGAAGCAGTCGGTAAAATGCTCAAGATCTTCTCGATGCATCCGTAGCTACATTTGCTACACACCATTGGGTACTACAAATTGTAGGAGCAGATTCTCGAGCATTGCCGTTCGAACAGACGTAGGAGGCGGCAAGCTTGAATCCTCCACTAACTTGCCGCCTTCGACCGTCCATCATCTAATCACTCTGACGGCTTGTAACTTGCAGCGACCCTGCCCTCTGTGGTGTGTTTCACTTGCAGGTTCTCCAACATCCCCTTCAGAGACCTGCGAGAAGTATGAGATCCACATCAACGGTGACATTGCTCTCGCCATTCGACAGTACGTGGCTGCAACTGCAGACACCGACTACATTACCGCCGGAAATGGGCTGCAGCTAGCCGAGAAGCTTGCACAGTTCTGGCAAGGACGCCTGGTTTATAATGCCACCGATGCACGGTACCATATACTTGGTACGTCCCTGCGGCTGCTCTCCGTGTCCAGGCAGCAGCAGCAGTGGCAGCGGCTTTATGTGTGCAGTGTGCTTCGACTGAGAGCACCAAGCTGCCACAGCTGCACAGACCACGAGCTGCCACTGAGCGAGAGCTATCACTTTGTGACCCGCGCGAGAGTAGCAACTTGACAGTGAATCTCTTTGTTGCTGAGTAGAGATCCCGCGATGCCCAAGTCTTGGAAACCTGCAATGTCAAAGCTTTGCCTTATGAACTCTCCATGTAGTCACCGACATCAGCATGGCCTGCTAGGCCGGCCAAGAGTCAGGTGTTCAGAGGGTCAGGGGTGAAGTTCATGCCCTCCAGGCTTTTTAGCTACTCCATGAGATGACTAAATTTATATAATTATTGTTAGAAAACTGTCAGAGATATCCACGAGAGATATGCTTCCTAGCTTGGAGTCTATATTAAAAGAGGGATGCAGCGCAGCTGAATCATCAGCCTTTCAGTTTACGTACAATGAATGATACGTGCATTTGAAGAAGTAGACCTGTGCTCCTGCCATCCTGCTGCCGCGAGCTTACAAACTGATTCCTATGCATCGATATTTAAACTAGATCTTCTGGACCACCATTGACTACTCTGTCAATTGTCAAGGGCAAGCTAGCACAGGCTAAGAATTTAAAAACAAGACTAATTGGGTAACCGGATCACCGATGTATAACGCGTCTTTCGCATGACCGATGCTTTGTGTTAAAAGGGAGGCAGGGGTAGCCAACATCTGCAGATTCTGGCTGCTGGTTGCCTTCACGTGACGGTGATGTAAGCGGCTGCAATTCCTTGCTGCTGATGAACCCCAATAAATAACACCTTGAGAGTATGACCGGAACTCTTACTGTGGCTCAATAATCGACGGTTTTCAGCTTGCAGCTGCATCTGTAACAGCAGTCAAATGACCTGACCGGCTTTCCTGTGTTACTTCATGACCTTTTTTATTATCGTTACGGCTCTTACCGCCCCCTTGAGCTGCTGCATAGCTTAAGGGGGCGATCATCAAGTTCCACGTCGTGCAGGCACATGTCCATCAGCAACAGGATACACAGGTATGTGGAGCTGTAGATTAAAAGTGATGCTAAACAACTCAAACGTCGTTACAGGATTTTCTTTGTCCAAGTGAATAGACCACAGTGTCCACGATGTAATTATGTATATTAGAATCATTTATCAGTCTTAGTTCTGTCTTTTTAGCCTTAATGAAGTGTGCAGCAAGTGAATTATCTTAAGGTGCTATACAATTCATTCCAACTGCTAGCATTTGTAACAGTTATTTTCATTGCAGACTAACCAAGGTCCCCCTCTACCCTGGTCTGGTATGGCCAGCCAGCCAATTAGGTGGCAACTTAATTTTTTAGCAGCCGTTTTCCTAACGCCTTAAGCACGTGCCGCACTGGTTTGGCCCTGTGGCTAAGGTGTCACCCTTAACAACCGAAGTCAAGGTGAATGTATTTGATGACCGAGTTCGTGGGCTCGAGATCCGAGGCAAATGTGAAGCGCCCGAAAAGAGGTCTCCTAAGCGATGTACAAATGAATTTTCTTGGAGACACGTGTCTTTTAGAGCTACCAAGTTACAGCGGCTCTCAGGCATGGTACCTTCGAGCATATTGTTCTCGGAGAAATATAATGTATTATATCTCCGTGTGTAATTCCACAAAGCCACAGAAAAAAGTGGATGTTGCACAGGAGAGTTTTCTATAGCCACTTTTAAGACTGTGGTTTTCGGTACGCATTCGGTAGCCAGCAGACTTTATCTCACGCAGCAGAGAGAACGTGAGAAGCATAGCTGAGTCAGCTGGGCAGTTGAGGTAGTGAGTAGCAAGGAAGTAGCAGCTCAAAGCGTCTGGAAAGAATGTGGCCCATTGGGCAGCAGGAGAGAAGTTGTCGTTTCGTAAGAATTGTGGAACTGAGTTCCACAGTCTAGGACCTGCAGAGCCAAAGCTTCTGTCCCAGCGGTCTTTAGCTTTAAGCTGAGGAATGAACGAGCTAATTTATTGTCCAAAGAGGACCTGATGGCACGAGAAGGCTGAACTGGTACAGCAGTTCAGAACGGTAGGAAGCAGCCAGGCCGTGGCGGGCCTTGTGGGTCAGCACCAGAATTTATAGTGCATATCTAACCTTATTAAGTACAGTCACTTCTGACTTTCTCATGTTATAAGTGCATGCAGGAGGGACAGCAACCGCAGATTACTGGCATACAGAACCTCTCGGGAAATTGAAGCATCGGCTATTACTTCTATGCCGACGACACCCAGCTGTACTTATCATTTAATCATCCAAATCAGTTGTGGCGACTGATAAACTGAATGCCTGCCTTGTACACATTCGATCCTAGATTTCGACCAATTTTCTCTGGCTCAAACGATGATGCAACCGTATTGGTTCTCGTAGGACGCCCTAAATACAGTGCTAGAGTGAGGGACTTTGCAATCCTAATTGGTGATGCTGTAGTACGACCATTTTCAAGTGCTCGTAATTTAAGTTTCCTCGGTGATGCCTGGTTAACGTTTCCAAGTTTCAATTAGATGACTCATTCTGTAGTTAGTCATCATATTCAATTTACCGCGAGGACTGGCTAAAGAACTTGCTTTTTCTTTGATTCCGTTTGGACTTACTACTGTAACTTAGTTTTGGCAGGGCTACCGATAAAGGCCGTTTAGCCTACACAGCTGGCGATGAATATAGTTTGTAAATCCAAGAAAGTCCGTCACGTGTCTTCTTTGCTGAAGGAGCTGCGAGAGCTCCCGGTTGATCAAAGAGCAAAAAACACACAGCAAAGAAATCTCTATCCTTCATAAAAAAGGCCTCCGATTGCTTGGCTCCCTCATACCTAGCTGAACTGCTGCACCAGTTTCTGCCTTCTCACACCCCAAAGTTTTCCTATGGATAGTATATTAGCTCTTTCATTCTTTTGCTTAAAGGCTGTTGGCGACTGAAGCTTTTGGTCTGCAGGTTCTGGATTGTGGAACTGATAATACTACTACTAATAATAAGAATACACTTGATAAAACGCCCTCAGAGAAGTCAATCTCTTTCTAGGTGCTTTACATTTGCTGTAAAGGAAACACTGGTGAGTGGTATCGTGCTTGATAAACATGAGCAACATGGTTAGGGGCGATTTCAGCTATTATTCCTTCCCAATGACACCCGTCTTCTGCCGCCGACTGTGGATGGTTCTTTGCAGCCGTACTGAGCTGCTACTTCTACTTCCTCGACTGCCCACCTGACTCAGCTATGATTCTCACTTTCTCTTTGTTACATATGATGTAGCCTACTGACTACCGTGCTATGCTGACTTGTACCGTGACTACCGTAATCTGCAGACTACCGAAAGCCGCTTATGCTTCAAGTGCTCACTGTCAGCCAGACACTTGTGCACTCGTGTAATCAAGATGCGTCTGCACTCTAGTATTAATTGCATGTTCAATCCTGTCACAGCAGAATTACCAGATGATCTATTCCTGGTCTGTCTGGCGTGCTCACTTCCACACTTTTTGCTTAATAGTGTTCTGCTGCAGGCTCAAGCGTTTGCTATCCATCCATACTGTTTCTATGCGACTTACCTCCTAGTCTGTCCTCCTGATTCAGCGACGATTCTCATTCTTTCTTTTTATCATGAGATATAGTTTGCTGGCTACCGCATTCGCTGCAGAAGCCAGTTAAGCCTTGAGTACACAATAGAAAACCCAGCATAAAATCTGATTAGTGGTTTTGGAGTTCAAGACAGGATATATATATATATATGCCTGAACACAAAGTGACTTGTTTCCTGTGGCTTATGAGCCGGAGACCGTGTTACTTGGTAACTGGTACTGAATCTACTCTGCCGTTAGATGTTCAGCCCCCGGACGAGTATCACTACCCTGTGAATGACTCCGTCTACACAAATTTGGTTGCTAAATCGGCTCTGCAGCTGCCTAGCTTTCTGAGGAATATCTTGAACGGCCAGAAATTTGATGATCAGCTACCTGCTGCAACAGATGGTGCCCAGCTGATATATATTCCGTTCGACCAGGCCTTACGGTATCACCCGGAATTCGATGGCTATCGGCCAAACAAAACCGGTGCGTCGGCTTGTAATATTTGCAAACATTGCTGTGCACAATATGCCAGGATTCATGGCCTTGATCGCTGCAATGCAGCAGGGGTCCTACTTGCAGATGACGTGTTGCAAACGGATCCTGTGGTTAAGCAAGCAGATGCAATCATGCTCGGGTATCCACTTATGGAGAAGATGCCTGCAGACGTCCATCTCAACGACCTTAACATATATGCAGCAGTCACAGATTCCGTTGGGCCGGCTATGACCTGGAGCATATTTACAGTCGGCTATTTGCAAGAGCATGCCACAGATATGGCTACTAAGGCTTTTACAAGGCAGTTTATGCACATTACGGAACCTTTCCAGGTAACGCCTGCCTATTTGTACTGCTGGAAATGGGAATACTGAGCCTATTGTCTTTGAATGTGCAGCAGATTCATTCTAGATTTGGACAGAAAATCCCGATGGAAGTGGAGCCGTGAATTTTATTACTGGGATGGGTGGCTTCCTTCAATCGATACTAGCAGGCTATGGTGGCATCAGGTACCACAGCAACCGCTTGGAATTGAATCCACAGCTTCTAGTCGGGTCGACAGCCATGCTTATCACAGGTATGACTGTCTTTTCACATGTGCCTCCTGCCACTGATGATCATTAATATTCACAGCTTTATGTGCATCATTGGATAGAAAGTTAATTGAGTGCAAACAAAGTTTTTGAAAGATGTAAGTGGATGACACCCCTTTGATAATGAAATTTGTTCGCATATTTATACATTTAAAGCTCAGCCATTATCATGCTGCCATAAATGATTTAACTATGGTATTTCAATAGCACAAAGACTAGAGAAATATGATATGAATTATGTGCCATCTGCCAACTCCACAGCACAATAAATGCTATGGTAGCTCAAGCGCTTCTTTCTGTCCACTCTAGTCTGTCCTTCGTAATTTTGAAGCCTGTGAACTCACATCGCCGCGACCTTGAATCTGAAGTGCCCGTCTTGCAATTGCCTACAGCATATTGGCGACACTAGTACCATTGATGCAGTAACGTGAAAATATTCGATTGACACACTTATTTACTTATTTATTTATTTAGGTCCTTCTCTTCCTTTTGCCTCAGCCATGCATAGATGATTCTTAGGTGTCAATTCACTGTCTTCCTGATTGTGTATCTTCTCTCGCAGCGTGAGCAGAATTCACTAGCGGGCAATAGAGTGCTGCATGCTAGCAGCCTGTGGGATTAGAAGTTTCTGACTCTATGAATACACTCTAATGGCACTGATGATAAAAGTAAAGTCTAGCTAATTTAATAGCCTCATTTATATAGCGACAGAAGAGTTTCAATAATAATAATAATAATAATACATTTGATATAGCGTCCTTAGAGAGCTGGATCTCTTTCTATCAAAGTTTATCACTACCGCTTTCAGTCGGCACAGATAATAATCTGACAGCAAGAGAAGAATATTCATTATCATGACACAGCTGTTTGTATACTTGTCTAAATTGCCTCTTGAGATTTCAAACACGATAAATAACAAGAATGGGGGCATTGTCCATGTAGGGGAATAATAGCTTGATTACAAGGAGTTTGAAAAAATAAATGGTATACATTGATTCCCTCTTCTCTTTGTGAAACTGAGTATAAATCTAGGATCTCGGCAACAGCCATGGCAACTATCATTATGCTAGACAACCGGTGGCTGCCCGGTGTTTCAAAACAGAATTGGATGGAGTCTAAGTTCTTACTCCCTCATGGAAACTTATATCATTTGACTCTTGCTGAGTCCTCTCACTGTAGATTCATAGCCGGCTAGTGGCATCCTGATGAAATAAAAACGCTCCCTACTTGATGACAGTCCGTGACAAGTCAAATGCTGTCCATACTGACAACTGAATGTCGTACTAATGAGCTAGCACACTCACCCAACCACATTTTGTTCCAGCCACTCAAAAACTTGGTGGTCAGATCATCGGCGGTGAGTGCTGCTGTGTTCTTAGTCTGTAGGTTATCCTTAACCACCACCCGGGCGTCGCGAAAAGGGGTACAATAATAATTATACATTTGTATATAGTGCCCTCAGAGAGCTGAATCTTTTTCTAGGCACTTTACGGATGTAGTAAAGAAAGCATTACCAAATGATTAGTGGCAATACGCAAAGTGTCAATTAGTCAATTAGTGGCAATACGCAAAGCATAATAGCATAATAGCATAATAGATGGGGCATGAGCGGCAGAATTGATCTGCATAACAGTCCTTCGAAGATGTGGCTGAGCCAGAAGGGGCGGGCTAGGGGCATTTGCCCCCTTACCGTAGGGCAGCGACCCCGGACCCCCTATTCCAAGACCCCCACGACCGTCACCAAAGGCAAAATTACGTCGTAATTACTGTCGATGAGCAACCGATGGGTTCACGTCTAATAAACGCTATGATTTTCACTATAATTTTTCATAGTTGCTGGTCTAGCCCCACGTACGTCATCATTATTTTGGTGTTGTCCCTTAAAAAAAAATTGGTGTTCTTCCCCCCATGAATATTTTGGCTTTGCCACTGCTTCTAAGGATTGGCTGGACTGCTTCGCCGTCCTCCAACGTCTTCCTATACTTGCAAGACCCCTGTAGTTCTTTTTCCATCGGCTGCCCTCTTCCGAAATTGCCTTTACCTAAATTCTCTCCTAGCATTTCTGCCATGCTTTTTCAAAAAATAAGCAGCCAGATTTGGTCTGCGAAGCTTTTTGTTTTTAATAATAATAATAATAATTCACTTGATAAAGCACCCTCAGAGAACTTAATCTCTTTCTAGGCGCTTTACATTTGCTGTAAAGTTTTTACTTGAATGTGCCCATGTGCAGAGCTGACCACCTGTTCTATCGCAATTTTTCATTTGACTAGATGCACCATTTAACCACACACTCAGCTATTTGACCGGCGTCTTCGTCCGATGTCTTTGGCATATCTTTGGATTGCTGAAGACTTTCTCAAATTGAATGATGATAAAAACCACTTACTGACTAAAGGCAAGCCTAGTGTTACTCTGAAATTGGTAGCCAGAACTTCAAAATGGGCTCGGCCAGAATGGCTCGGTCAGCTGTGCAAAGTAGCCAATTTGACCAATTCTCTCCGACCTACACTGGCTCCCCATCGAGCAGGTTATCAACTTCAAGGTTGTGTCACCCACTTTGATTTTCTCGCTTCGGCCCCTCCATCCGAAATACTTAGTGATTGGGCTTCACATAGATGCACCTGCTCTACTGACTCCTGTGGCTTGGCTGTTCCTCTGCGACCTCAAAACGATTTAATGCAGCTTTCACTCTCCTCGTGGCTCCGGAGTGCAAATTCACAAAGGGAAATTTCTTGGGAATTCATAATTAGAAATATGTATTTCCCATCGGTCAGCACCTGTTTGCGAATCGGCCTTAATTTCTATTTACTAGACGCACTCACGGGCCGCACGAAAGTTCAAAATCATGTAGGTTGATTAGCTAATTCATTGCTTCCTATGCACGTTACGTCAAGTGCATAGAAAGAGTTTTAGCTCTCTGGGGGTGCAATACAAATGTCTTATTATTATTATTATTATTATTATCATACTATTTTTACTTCCTTACCAAGGGACGCGGCAGCAGGTTTATATCGGTCAGCCGGCGCCAAGCCAGCAGCTGGCTTCGCTCCGTGTCGCTAGTGGTGAAGGAGCATTCAGCCAAGGCAACGGGTCGTCGTACCTCTATGGAAAGGCTGGCCCTGGTAGGCGTCACTGTCGGAAAGCTGGTGGCGTTTTTCTCAATTCATTGCTGAGTTATTATCTTCCTTACCGCGGACAATGCCTCTGAGTCTTAGCCCAGGGGTAAGGTGATCGATCGCTCTTCACGCCACAGGTCGTGGGTTCGAATCCTCCAGTGGGCGATCCCTTAGTGCCCACAGCAAGCTGGTGGTGACAGCCATTGGGGGTTTTCTGTCGCTATATAAACGAGTAAGTTAAATCAGCTAGCCTTTACATTCCGTTTTATGGCCTACCATATTTTCTGACATGGAGTGGCTTTTATCATTTCGGACTCAAGCTGCTCAAATTGCTTTGAGGCTCTGCTGATCATTCTCCTTAAGCTACAGCAGGAAGACGAATGCACACGTTCGACTCTCCGAGCGTTGCGTTTTTGGGATCGTGTGGCAGGAGGAATTTCGTTCCATCGAGTAGCCAACGACCTACCGGATGCAGGGTTGGGGCATGCTAGCCAGAAGCCGGAAGGCCGGGATGCTTTCGGCACAGCTCGAGATGATTGATCGGCTCCTAAGAGCAAGCCTCGATCAAAGTTTCTTTCAGATGACACAGTGCTTGACCTCTCGCTGCACTCTCGAGAGCTCAGGAGCACGTTAAATGTGCCAGCCCAGTGCCAGTGTGCGTGCACACACTAGTTTCGGTGCTTCTCTGTCGGCCTGTCTGCCTCATGCCAGCCAGCCAGCCTAGCATGCGGCGATCATGCTTCTGCTGCCACACTTGGTTCCATTACGTGGCGCTGACAGAGGCAGCGCATTTATTTTATAGGTCTAGACTATAGAGGTGCTTCGATCGACGTAAGTATCACGGAAACTGAAGTGACGCTAACGCTGACGCAGCTGTGGAAGTGCAACGTCACACTGTTTGTGGAGACTGCCGACCCTCCGGCCGGCTATCCACTGAGATTGCTCGAACCGGTGGTCATAGCTCGCCAGAAAGCGTACGTTGTACCATACTAGAGCTTGGACAGTTGCTTGGCGGCTGAGCAGGCAGACAGACGACTTGCAGAAGGCAATGCAACCGGGAAGAACATGGAAGCTGAGACGATCAGCGAGTCAGCCATCGAGTCAGCCAGCGGTACTGCTCGAATCCGGCACGGGTGATTGGCCTTTTTGCTCAGATCCCGCATGCCTAACCAGCATAGTACCTCTCCGTTTCGGCAGTGAGCGCTCGACTGCCGGGTCCAGCATGCTTGATCGGCAGTAGGGAGAGGGCTATGCTCCCTGCCAATCCCCAGAAATCGCGGCAGCCATTACATGCTCGACTTCGAGGTGTTGTCCTTTGCAACCTGCACAATAGGCAGCACCTGGCGCAGGCAGCAGCGTGTGCCTGACCCTCCGCCGCTTGGGCCGCCACGGGGCGAGGCTGAGAGTCCTCTGTGTTGCAGCCACTCACATCGCAGGCACGCACTGGTAGTCACCCAGGATGGTCGTGCCGAGGCAACAGCCCTGCCGAAGCACTCACGTGTGTCGGCTCGCGAGCAGGTGCGAGCGGCGCGTCCCAGCCGATCGCCCGCCGATCGCACGTCAGCCAGGTCATCTGCGGCCGGAAGCTGCGTGCTTGTGCGAAGGCGAAAAACCGGAGGAGACACAAGGCGTGTACCGCTTGGTGGCATCGTGTCACTTCCGGGCACTGGGATGTGGTGTTGACTGCAGCCTGCTAGAAGCGTGACTCCCCGCCGTCGTAGGCCGAGTTCTCGAAACTGATGACCGTTCTGCGCAGCGGCGCCTGACGGGACTGCTGAGGTGGCACCTCAGCACTCGCATCGTCTTGACCAGGCCTGGGCCGCAGCCAGGGGCCACTGCCGTCTGGGTTGGCAGTGCTCGGCGGGCCGTACATGAGCCGGTAGCGCTGCTGCTGTATGCGTCGGTGCACGGCTGCGATGGCGATCAGTGTCGTTAGGACGGCGACGAGAGCAAGAGCGAGCAGAGAAAGCCACCAAAGGGAAGCGGCAGAGGTCTGGCCGGCAGCAGGACTGGCAACAGTGGTCGCGATCGACGCTAGCACCATCCCCGTGCCACCAACTTGTGAGGTGCTGGCAGTTGCCGTCAGGCCTGCTGGGGCTAGGGTGGTGGTGACAGCAGCACCAGCATCAGCTGTAGTAGCACTAACTGCAGTAGCAGCACCAGCAGTACCAGCACTAAGTGCACCAGCAGTAGCAGCACTAACTGCAGTAGCAGCACCAGCAGTAGTGGCACCAGCAGTAGCAGCACCAGCAGTAGTGGCAGTAGCAGCAGCCGTGGTTGCATTGAACGACCCGCTTACAGGTGTGGCACTGCTGAGGCTCACGTAGTAGTATGTGGTGACAGTACTCGAAAGAGCACCGGCAGCAGTAGCTGCCGTCATGCTAGAAGCCACCGTGACACCGAGCGGCCCGGATGCTGTCACTGCGAATGTGGTTGCCGCTGCCGGAGCACTGGCTGGAGCCATCGTGGCTGTGAATGCAACTGTTGCAGCCGACATCGCTTCGGCGCCATTCACGCTTGCCACCTGCAAAGTGCTGCTGCTGCTGCTGACGTCTGCTGCCACACCGCTCATAGTCGCGGTAGTCACCGTGGTCGGTAGTGCTGCCGGTGCAGAGGTGTTGGGTGCCAGAGCTGTTGGGGCCAGCCAGGTGGTATCTCCTGCAGCGAAAGCAGTAGTGCACAGCTTAGCCGGCGTGCACCAGCCGGCCTGCAAGGTGTGTGAGTGGTGTTGAAGATGACCTCCCCGAGCAAGCAGGAACTCTGGGAATGCTGGTGCACAGCCACTCTCCCTTTGCGTCTGCCTCCAAGCCCTCTGATACGACGGTCGGCTCTCACTCGACAGCAGGAAAGTGGAGAAAGTGCTCGCACCGCGCACGAGCCGTGCGCAGAAATGCTCATGCCGTGCTGGTAGCCTTTGAGTGCGCTGCGATTGCGATGATCGCCGATGGCGCGCGAGGCCTGCAACAGCAGCAGCTGCCGCACAAGCGCCGAGCATCGCTGCCTGGGGGTGGCACGAGCTGGCTGGAGCTTGGCCAGCAGCTGTCGCCAGCTGTCGCCAGTGGAATCGCCGGCTCCGGCTCCGGCTTGCTGTTCAACTCCGCAAATAGGTGCGAATGCGATCAGAAAGGCTGGGTCACCAGTGGCCACTAGGTGCTTTTTACGGCTCCGCACACTGAATGTCACCAGTCGCGACCGTGAATAGGCCCGATCCGATGCTAGTTGCTGCAGGCCACACAACAGAAAGCGGCTCAGCGACGAGATAACAGCAGTACAGCAGTATGAGAGCCAGCGGTGCGGAACTGCTGTGCCGCCTTCTTCCCATTCGAAGAGACGGCCGAGCATCCGAGTCTGCTCAGCCGTCCAGCGTCCACTGAAGTACGTCGGCCCCGAAAGACCCCCTGACCAAGCAAGCGAGGGCGGAGCTGAAGCAAAAGTAATAGCTGATACAGAGTGGCATCGAGGCTCAAATGTAGTGCGGATTGAAGCAAGTGGAGCCGCCATCACGTGTGAAGCTCTCCAGCACGAACAGGTTAAACAGAAAAAATCGCCTAATCGCAAGCAGCGAACCAAAAGCAAGTAGCTGTGCACAGGCAATCATGGCAAGCATCGAATTTGCAGATAGAAAGGAACAAAGATTGTGTAAAACCATGGGGTTTACCCAGGATTAAGTCAAGGAACATTGAGGCATTGACCTTGCCAGAGGCAGGGTCCAATGATGGGAGGGGGTGCTGAAAGAAAAAAATCCTAGCTGATTCAACAGCCTCTTTTGTATAGCCACAGAAGAGCCTTTACGGCTTTCACCGCCGCTTGCAGTAACGATCGCAGGCGTGATGCTAGGCAAAATGAAGACATGCCTCGCGAATGCGAGCTCACTCCTGCATATGGCTGGGCTGCGGGGTTTTGGTCACAGAGGCCCCTCGAACGTAAGTAGATATCGTGAAAGCAGGCTGGGATCAACCAGCCCGGTAGGATAATAGAGGGTGTGCTCGCGGCTGGGTACACAGACCCAGGCTATAGAAACGACAATGAAAGGCTGGAGACACTGAATATCAGAATGTGGCCCACCAATCAAAGGCACCTGGCTGACTCACTCACTCGCACCCGGATAATCATTACCATTATTTGCTGTCGTCACGGCTTCAGCCTTTTCTGGACCGGAAGAGCGACTCTTTAAAAAAGGGCCGTGCAGGCTGTTTTTTTCACAAAATTAGCTCGATGAGAGCTGTACATGTAGAATTAATTAGGAGTTGTGAATAAACGTTATCCGATAGGCGATAGGCTTTGAACTCAGGTAGTTAACGGCTCCATTTATTTAAAAGTAACCATCGAGCTACTAGGCAGCACAAATAGCGTTCGATATAATCCAGAAAGCTGTTTTTTTTCAGAGTTAGCTGATTTGAAGCAAAGGCCCTACCTAAAGTAATGCATGCAGGTGCATCACCCATCACCCATTTTTGCATCGCACTGCCTCAAGATACACTGTCTGATTTTTGCTGATGACATTTTACAGGAAGGTGCCCAAGATTTTGTTGCAATTTCAAATTAGTATCAGGCTAACTAGAAAACGATCATGCTGTTAACAAAAGCTGCATTTTCCTATTCAAATACACGTCAGAAACTTTGAGGAACAGCAAGAGTTTAAACAGTGTTCAAAATAGAAATAAAAGTGTAACTGGTACTGCTTTGGACAGCTTAGTGCTGACCAATACGAGTATGTCAACGTGAGCTTCTGGTTATCTGCGACACAAGCAGTCTGCCCGCTTACTATTCAAATTACACTGTTGTGGCTGTGGTTCAGAAAAAATCAAGGATCGCAGCAATCTTTAGTGAATCGATTCCAGCATATTTTTTTCAAAAGCATTGGAGACAAGCATGCAATCAGCGATCATGGCCTCATAAAGTAGAAAATATGGACTGTCTTTGCAAACTGATGATGTATTGCTGGGCTTACTGGCATTTATCTACCAAGTAAGGGATCGAACCGTTGCCGACTCTAAGCAGAGCAGCTGCAAAGCTAGAGAGTGTCTGCCGATCGTGAAAAATCACTTGTCACACCGACCGGCAAGATAAAGACATCGCGCATTAGGGACACCAGCTGCTGCAGCAGCAGCTTCCGGCACAGGCTTCCAACATCCCGAGTAAGAAGCAGTTGTTCACGTAGAGCATATGCCTTACTGGCGATCTTACTAACGGACACGAGCTAAAGCAAAGGTCTTCGCCAGAAGTAAGCCTCACTGCCTGCAGCAGCATTGGCAGCAGAGGAGAGAGTGGCAGCAGAAGAGAGAGTGGCAGCAGAAGAGAGTGGCAGCAGATGAGAGTGGCAGCAGAGAAGAGAGTGGCAGCAGAGCAGAAGAGAGAGTGGCAGTAGAAGAGAGAGTGGCAGCAGATGAGAGTGGCAGCAGAGGAGAGTGGCAGCAGAGCAGAAGAGAGAGTGGCAGCAGAAGAGAGAGTGGCATGGGCTGTATAAGAGGAAGTTGGTTTTATGGGTGAGGGATGGGCAAAGCCGAGCGCTGGCTGATGTGGGCTGCTGAGCAGTATCTCATTGTAATGTGCTCACGCTGGGTGCAGGCTTCCAGGCCCCCTCACAGGTTTGCCGGTTCGGCAGGTACTGACAAGCTGGATCGACCCTCACAGCACTTCCGGCAGTTTTGAAGTGATCAGATTGATCTTCTTTCTCCTTCATTCATTGCGGGTGGTCAATGTTGACCGTGCTGAATGTTGTCTAGCGGCCTCGTTGGTCTCACAGGACCCTGTGTAGGGCAGTTGCTGTTGGCCCTACTTACAGTTTTGCTTCCACACAATCGTGTCTCTGACCAGTCAGCTGATGCCTTACCCAGCGTAGTAGGCTGCTGAATGTGTAATGTGGCAGATCGTGTAATAATTGGCACATATTTTTTTGCGACCGGTAAACAGTCAACGGGGCAGTAACCACATATATATCAGCACCAATATATAAATAAATAAATAAATATATATATATATATATATATTATATATATATAATAAATGTAAATAAAAAATATAAAACATAAAAATATGCTTATCAGTGTATTTACCTTAAATATATATATATATATTTAAAGGTAAATACATAAATAGTAAAACGGTATTTACCTTTAAATATACATATATTTAAAGGTAAATACACTGATAAGCATATTTTTGTATATAATAATATATGGTCTCGTAGGTTTTAAGCTTATTTTTTTAACTAAATCGTTGAATCGACTTGGTATCAGTCTGTAGTGAGTTCCATCATTTGGGAACACATAACTGAAAGCAATATCTCCCAGGGATTTGAAGTTAGCAGCGCTACCATTCGGCCAGAATCACAAGGGGCTAGGTGGAGCACAGGGAGCCACGTTGTGAAGCCGATTCAGATAAGCAGCAGGGGCCGGAGCAAGAACCTAAATGGATGGAGCAATCGAGAAGCTCCACTGGATGGACTGCTCCACTGCCAGTGCAGACTGGTGAGAACTAGTACAATGTGGCATTTGTGATGTTAATAATAATAATTCACTTGATAAAGCACCCTCAGAGAACTTAATCTCTCTCTAGGCGCTTTACATTTGCTGTAAAGTGAAATGCAATTAAATGGTAAGTAAAATCATGCTTGAAAAACAAACGAAATGTCACTACAGCAAAACCTAATTGACTAGCATTGCATCAACTGGAAATTTGTTATTCTGCAGGCAGAAAGAAGACGTACTCGTCGTTAGCTATAGATGTTTAGTCGGGATATCACGAATGCATGGACCAGCTAGGATGTGGCGTTGGTTCTTTACGTGCCCGATTGTTTCTTAACATAACGGAATGGTTGCAATTTATGCGAAAGTAGTAGACTCCGCTGCAAAGGTCTTGCACTCATCTAGCCAAGAGCAGAGGCTGCTCATAATAGGCCAGTCTACCCGATTTTGAACGAGAGGCACAGTGAAGAAGAGAATGCAGTGCCAACAATGGGTCGCCTGCAACGAGAAGGCTAGGTCGAGGTCAAAGTGGCCCCCCTTGGCAAGTAAGCAAAATAAACTCGTGGACCCTTTAAAGAGCGACCGTCTTGCTAACGTCCCAGCCAGTCTTTGACGATGAGCATATCGTTTGCTAGCAGCCGCAACAGGAATCTTCATCCGACGAGAGAGAAGAGAGCACACACGCCTGTGCACTGGTTCGGGCTTGCTCCATGTCAGCAAAGGGCAGCTCGAAAGAACGCGAGCAAGAAGCGAAGCGGCAACGAGCGAGACAGCTAGAGCTCAGAGAGTACGAGGCCTGCCATGAGGTCATTCGAAGGAAGAGCTCACTCAAAACCCGAAGCGAAAGCAAGCGGGTTCAAGAATAAACAGGCAAGCGCTTGCAAACGAGGCGTGAAAAAAGAGACAGTGAGTTGGTCGGTGAGTGTGAGAGACTGGAACAGAGAGAAAAAGAGAGAGAGAGATTATATATATATATATATATATATATATATATATATATATATATATATATATATATATATATAGAGAGAGAGAGAGAGAGAGAGAGAGAGAGAGAGAGAGAGGGGCATGCCTTGGCTTGACACTAAACACCTCAGAGAGTGAACACCTAGTGCAGCGGCTTGCAGGCTACTGCTTTCTTTCCCTTGATGTGCAACCTAAATTCGGCTTTCCGGCACGCTCGCCTTTTCAAGCCTGCACATGCAAGATGCATGCCAGCGATGCATGCAGAATGGCAGTGCCGGCGATCTGTGGAGCAGTCGGCCAGCAAATCAGGCGACTCGGCCACACATATGCTAGTCGTGTCGCCGTGTCCAGCTGCTGCTTCGCCTCGGCCAGCGTGCTGGCCCCCCTCGGCCAGCATCGGTATCGGTAGCAGCGGCTCGACTCGAGGGCTCGCGACACTCACCCGTTCGCGGCTCAGCTGCCGACTTTCTCGGCAGCTGAGCTGCGACAGCCAGGCGCGCTGCAGCAGGCGGGGATGGATGGATGGAGGGAGGCACGCACCTTGTCCTTGTGCCATGGAGCTCAGGAATCCAATGCTGTGAAGAACGGCCAGCGGCAGCAGCAGCATCAGCATCGGCGTCCCTCCTGAGTTCATTTTTAGCAGAGGAGCAGCCTCCGGCCTTCTCCGACTACCGGCTGCTCCTAGCTGTCAGAAGCGACGATGGGAAAGTGTGCGCGCGTGTGTGCGTGTGTGTGTGTGTGTGTGTGTGTGTGTGTGTGTGTGTGTGTGTGTGTGTGTGTGTGTGTGTGTGTGTGTGTAAAGTGTGCGTGCGTGAGAGATAGATAGATAGAAAGAGAGAGAGAGCAAGAGAGAGAGAGAGAGCAAGAGAGAGAGAGAGAGAGAGAACACCGAAGGAGCCCAGCCATGTGCGGCTGGCTGAGCAGCCGATCTGATGGCTTTTGTGTGTCAACAATGGTCGCCGACCTAACGTGAATCATGAGCATAATCCCGACTGGCTGACTGGCAGGCAGGGTTACGCCTGCTTCAGCAGCAGCTGTTGCTGCTGCTGAAGCAGGGTTACGCCTGGTTTAGCAGCAGCAGCAGCAGCAACAGCTGCTGTTGCTGCTGCTGCTGCTGCTCACAGGTGATAATGATTTAACGGCCGATGCCACACTTCCACGGGGTAGGCTCAGATCAGTCGTGCAGTGGCAGTACGTACGTCCAGCAGTGACGGCACCTTTCAGCAGTCGAAAAGATTTGACAAGCTTAAGCCCTGCCTAAAGATGGGCCTCGTGGACTCCGGCCCGCACGGTGGAGGCCGACTACCGATATCCTTATCGTACGAAACGTGACTGACAGCTGCATTCCCCACCTGAGCTCTTTGCTAACCCCCAACGTGATGAGAAAGGCGGCGGAGGCAGCTGCTGCACAGAGCATGGCTAGCGCTAGTGCAGCCTGGCCGACAGGGGAGGGTGGCAGCATATGCGACTGCCCTCTGCTTCCACTGCAGCAGCCCCACGGACCTCCTCGCCTACTGACCTTGACCCATACCTCGCCTACTGACTGGCGAAGGTCGGCAGTCGAATGCTGCAGCCCCTGCTACCCCCATTGAGCATGTGCTTGCCAACCGTGGCCATCTGATAAGGATGACTATAGATGCCTCCTCCGATTGCTGCGAAGTTGCATCAGCACCCAGCTCCACCCTGCAGCACATCCTAGTGCATTATGTCTTTGCCTCTCGGGCTGCACAGTTGGTCACCATTAATGGCTCCAAAAATTTCTGGCAATCTGTGAAATAAAATTTTACCACTCACACAGAGTAAAAGCTCTTGTTTAGCCTCAATCGATCGTACAGATGTCAGCTCCAGCTAGTTTGTAGCAACTGCTCACCAACAAAGACCGGCAGAGTGGCAGGATATAGGTCAGGTAGGAAGGTTTGCATAGAGGTCAGGAAGGAATGCTGGGATTTGGGATGGGGGAGAGAGAGAAAATAGCTGATTTAGCAGTCTCATTTGTATAGCAGTAATATTGCAGTTGGCAATAAAGGATCGCCCACAGCAGGATTCAAACCAACGACCTCGGTCGAGAATGGAATTAGTCCATCCGATTTTGAGCTTAGGCACTACTGTGCTGTTGTCTATAAAAGCAAATGGATGTCAGCACCTAACTAGAACAGCAAAATGAACACGTGACTTCTTTTGCACAAGTGTATCCACAATTCTAAACATAATTATGGTTGTGAGATCGATATCAGCAGAAGTATCTACAGGCAGGCAGGGCTACAGAGTGCAGGAACAAGGCCAAACGCCAAGCAGCCCTGGCCATACATCGGGTTATAGGAGGGGGACCTATCGACTCTCGCCCCCTCTTGGACCAATCGGAGTGGCAGTTTTTCGTGTTGTGCGACTTCTCTTCAGCCTTCCTATGAGTGGCTGCCTGAAACAAGGTCAGGGTCTGAATCCATCCTAGCCATAGCCCTGAATCGGCTCTCGGGCTGTGGAGGAGGCAGCCATGTAGCAGCTCGAAGCCGACGGTGCTCATCCATCCTGCATATCAAGCTAAGATACTCAGTACAAAGGTCACGCTCCTTTCTTTTAGCACCACGGCTCTGCCCAAATACTTGGGTAATCCATCACTTCTCGTCAATACAGGTACGTTCTGTCAAAGCAAGTGAGTGCTAACTAGCTAGTCAAGATGTTGAACGTAGTAAGGGATTGCCAAGCTAAACAGAAGCACAGCTGAATGCATCAGACTGACGTGCCTTCAGCTCCGAGAGTTTCTCTGGCTTTTCCATAAGAGACAGCAGTACCGGATCCAGAATAGAATTAGTTGACGAAAAAAGTCTCCTCAAGAACGGCCCTCTATCTTGAGATGTCAATGACGTCGAGCTGCAGGCTCGAGTGGCCAACTGGCTACTGCTCGAGCACGTGCTAGAATGGAGGTAGAACTAGCGAATGCGATCAGGAAATTGCATTTATCGACATCGCTGTTACGAAAGCACAGTACAGTATTTCCAATTCTGTTACGACCGACTATGATTGTATTTGGTAGGTGAGCCAGATCCATCAACAGTAACTTTGTTCCCAGCTCTTGGAAAATGTCGTCGACATGTCTATGTGGCCGAAAACAATCAAGCTGCCTAGAAGCTGCCTAAAACCTGCCTATAAGCTGCCTAGAAGCTGAATAAAAGCTGCCTATAAGCTGCCTATGAACTGCCTATAAGCTGCCTATAAGCTGCAATAACCAGTTGCAACTGGCAGATGGGCTTCCTGTACTTTCGTCGCGTCATCAAGTATGTGCATAGTGACATATTTCCAAGCACTTTTTTGGTGACTTACATAACCTGGAACTTGGATAGATGTCAAACATATACAGAATCTCTGGCAGTGGAGTTAGACAATGGTTTTAATACGAAGCGAAAATGGGCAAGTTATCGTTTTCGTTTCTTTGCAGCCGCGTCATGTATGAAGGGTCATTCTAAACAGGTGCTTTGGTACTTGTATTCTCCAGCTCCTCCATGGTCCTCCATGTTTAGACTCCTTTGCAAAATACTGGCTTTGCCTCTTCTTTCCGACTGCTGTCTAATTTCAGGGGATTCCGCGACACAATTTGACTAGAGTGCATGCACATGGTCCCGGCCTAGTTACATAAGCCAGTAGCTTGAGCGTCGCTGATAGAAGCTTTATCTAAATGAGATCTATTGTGGCGGTGTCAGCTTTCTGGACCGAGTTCGGGTTGCTGCTTGCGAGAGCTTTGCAATGACCCGGCCCAATTGGTCAGCACTACTATAAAGTTATTGCATTTTTGTTCACAGAGTTTCTTTCATTCAGCTTCAAGCACCCACTGAGCTGACCTGCTTCAAGCAAGACCGTAACTCACAGTAAGGATAATTTGTCAACCTGGATACTAATCGTATTTAAATTACCCATTAACAAGTGAAAAGAGACACGATTTCGCGAATGTAAGCAAAATTTGAATGTAAATGAAATTAAAAGGATTAGAATTTCAAGTGGGCGGTCAATTGTCAACTTAAATATCGGAGATCAAACGCTTAAAAAAAAGTGGATTGTCGTTACGTTACTTAGCGGCCTCTCAGCGGACTTAAATATTCTAACATCACGCATATCGAATAGGCGTGTAACATTTTATGGGTTTGTCTGAAAGTCTTCGAAGAGGTTAACATGTTCTGGGAATTGCGTTCTCT
The DNA here is from genome assembly GCA_009760855.2 of Cristatella mucedo. Lineage (NCBI taxonomy): Eukaryota > Metazoa > Bryozoa > Phylactolaemata > Cristatellidae > Cristatella > Cristatella mucedo. The sequence continues at coordinate 2,365,833 of WPIO01000019.1, read as the reverse complement.
GCTTTCTTTGCTCATGCCATCCAATCAAGCTGGCTGCTTCTTTTGGTTCGCCGCCCGCTGAAGTTGGCATCTCGCATCTTCTTAACCCATTTGCAGGAACTGAGGTTTCTCCCTCTAAGAAATCACCTACTGTTTCTGGAGACTTTCCATCGCTGCATGAAAACGAGCAGCTGTGCTAGAGCTTTGCTGCTTGTCCGCATCGATTGCCAAACTGGAAATTTGTCGAAAAATTCTCTGCGATTATTGCGTCGACAAAATTAATCGCGTTCATTGATAGGCAGTCATATTGTAAGGAATCTGGTGCACTACTGTGGAAAGCTAGACAACCGGATCATTTAGTGTTGTTAAATAACTGAACTTCTTGATAATTAAGCAATTAAATTCATTTGAATTTCTGAAGTCATTGTCGAAGTGGAACCTTAAAAGTATGATGGACGTGAGAGACAGTCAGGCGAATAGATCTAAAACTAAACTACGCCGGCTCTAAAAAAAATCATTGCAGTATGGCCGCAGCTGCAGCGGCTGCTATTCCATTCTGGTAATAAGAGCATGTGTCTGCCAAGCGAGGCATACTAGAGTTTCGTGAACACTATTTGAAAATATTTAAAGACAGCCCAAAGAAAAGCACATATAAAATACATAGGCAGGCATCAACGTCGATCGCATAGACGAAAGCATCTCGTTGTTTGGAAGGTATAATTTGGGAGCCAACAGAAAATTGAGGACAAAGTAAAAATCCCTGCATGGAAAATCACTGCAAATACACGAGAAATTGGCTTGATTGAAAAATTAAAAATCTACAGAAAGATCTCGGAGAGAGGTGTACCCGCTAAAATAAAATTGTGTAGGCCGGAAAAGTTGTAAATTTCTAAAAAGTCTCTTAACATAATTATCTTCGCGAGGTATCATGCCAATAGAAACGGTTGGCAATACTAGTAAAGGTCAAGTCATGGCTGGCCGTTAAATAGCTTCTTTTACATAGCGGCAGAAAAGCCTTAGCAGCTACCACTCAGCTTGGGATGAGTCGTAAAGGACTGCGTGCTGCAGGACTCGAACCAACAACCCGCGCGTTCAGCGGCGGAGCCAAAATTTTTATATAGGGGGCAAGACCTGCCAGATTGTTATATTTTCGGGGGGGGGCAAAACCCGCGAAATGTTCATGTAGGAGAAGCTAGAACCACAATTAATGAAAAATTATTGCACAAAATCATTCATTAAACGCGAAATTGGCTATTTCTTACCGAGTGGAATTAAGATCTAATTTCATGGTTGTTCTCGGTCGGGGGCGGCTGGGGGCGCGTAGGAGTATAGCGCCGCCCAGGTCATAACCTTGCTGAAAGGGGCGGGAAATGTCCCCCCATGTATGGCTACGCCACTGCACGCGTTGAAGTGCGAGCACCTTACACCTAAGTAAAGGTCCTCGAGCAATCACATATTGCACGAGCAGAGCTGAGAGCTGCTGGGATGCTTCGCCGCCATCTTCATTTTCTGGCTGACGTCCGATGGAGATTGGAAAATTCGGCATGCTTCGCTATTTTAAGCGAAGGAGTGTCTCATTGTCAACCTCTCTCTACTCATTGGGCTGCACGCTGCATTGTGCTGCACGCACTCAAGCGTATGGCTCATTCGTAGGGCACGATCGACACAGAAAATTGCTCCGGAGTCAATGACGTTTACAGCCCTAAAATATGGATCGGTGCCGCTGGGCGATACTACTGAAGTAACCTCGAAAGTCTTTCGTCCGACTTTCTTGCGGACACTATGAAGAAAGCCGGCGCGTGCACCCCTATGGCATATTCAGCAAGTAACCCTGTGGCTTTTGAGGCTCGAGCCCGTCTACATCAGCGTCAACAGGTGCATCGCAAGTAAAACTGTAAGCCAGCAAGTAAGTTAACAATTTGAGGTAGGAATTTTCTCTCTCGAGCGATTCGGTCGTCATCGGACTTGTTTCGCGAAGAGCCTCCGTATTCTAATTCTCCTATCCTCCGTATTCTAATAATAAATTTGCATCCTCCGTGTTCTATTCGGCTAAGAAAAGCGAGCTTGCGACAATGCGCGACGGACGCGGCAGCTGCGGCCTCAGTGATATTTTGAAAATGTTCTGCCTCAATCGGTCCCGCTCGGCCATTTAATCTCCAGCAGCCCAAATCATCAACTGCCTAGAGGTAGTAGCTGTGGGCCAAATATATGACAGTCCAAATGAACTAAGGCCAACAGAGACGGCTAACACTCTGCCTTGAAGCCCGTCCACTGCCTTCTCGCGATGTTTTCGCGAGCATTGCCCAAGATGCTCATTGCGTGGCATGCAAGCTGATTAAATTCCCCATTTAGACGCTAATCTCCACGCCTTAGGTTTGCAAGAGTCGAGCAAATCGGTCTCGGTCTTGAAATTTTTGCCACACTTTTGTCGAACGTCGCTTTCATATGAATCTAAGCTCGCGTCTGTCCCACACGTTAGCACCAAATAGTTCATTCTGTAAGCCCGGCCAGGAAAATTGGTGCATCTATCGGCCGCGCATACGACTGCAGCACACTTGTCGTTCGAGAACTTTGAGCTAACGGTGGGAGGGCTGCAGCCGCAGCGGAAGCCTTTGCACTGGACGCGCCGTGTTGCTATGAATATGGAAGCTACTATGATGGATTTTGCTCAAACCAGGCTTACTCTGCACCGAAGATTGCCGCCTTACCACACTGGGTGTGCCTTATTCTCGTGTGCGCCTGCGGCTTCTGCTGTAATTCGCGAAGCGCCAGACACTAATGCACGTGCCTCACCTGCGGCCAATAGTTAAGCCATTGAATCTGCGAAGCGTCGGGCCACTAATGCAGATTATGTTTCGCGTCGTTTGCTGCGATCGATTGGGCTTCCATATATGTGCCCCTTGGGAGTAATAAAGCAGAGTCTCGTTTACCGCGCTCGTGCGCCCGCTGTGTCTCCGCGAGACTCTCACAGGAGCTGCCGCCGCCCCCCCCCCCCGCCGGCGGAGGCTGAGCCACTGTCATAAAAGAATATGGACAGCCAAAGAGAGTTTTCGCGAGGGCGAGTTTTCGCGAGTCCATCTTCGAATGGTCGGCCCAGTGGAGCAACTTTCGCAGAAATCCCGCACTCTTTGCCGAAAATCGCACACGAACATCCCGTTTTTCCCGACCGACCGCAGGGATTCCGCTAGGCCCCGAATATAAGCCAGGGTCGCATCGAATGGACGAACCGCGCGGCCCTTCGTCCCTCGTCAAGAGCGTTGGCCTAAAAAAATACAGTGGACGGCAAATGAAAAAGGGAGTGCAGGATGCTCGCTAATTCTTAAAAATGTGGGTACGAACGAAATGCGGCATTTGAAAGCTTTGGTCGCACCAACGTCATCAAAGTGAAGTTGCCAACGGCTCGTGCGAACGCTTTACGGTAAATTACGATCGACCCTGGTGTGGCCCAATGGTTACGGTACTCGCCAATGACGACCGAGGTCAAGGTCATTGCATTAGACTTCCCAGGTCATGGGCTCGAGCTCTGTGACATAAGCTACGTGCCTGGATAGAGATTAAGTTCTCTTATGACGCAATGCAAATTAATTGCATAAAATATTATATTGATCTGTGATATCTAGCCCAGACAATGGCAATCCTCGTTATTCAGGATTTCTGGCTTGTGTCCTTGATCGTCTGCACTAGGGGTAAAACCCAGCAGTTCGTCCGGTCTGTCGTCCATCGCGTAGCTACCGCATCGTACTACTTCGGGATGAGCTTCACTGGCTCGCTATCACTATCGCTATCGAATTGATTTCAAGCTCCTCAGTCTGGCTTACATTTCACTTCACTGGCTTGCTCAGCCTGGCTACTGACCAAGTTGCTCCTTCACTTCGCCAGCTAGGGTTTCTGATAAACCATCGCTTTAAAGAAAACATCTGTTTACTCTTTTCAATTTGAAAAACCCAGCTGTTAACAGCTATTTTCACAGTTGTTTTCATTTTGTCACTTTTTTCACTAATTTTACAGTCAATGACTTTTCCGTAATGAACACACACCATTTTATTATATATCTTCCGTAATAAGTTGTAAATCAATTAATGCTTACTTCTTATAATATTATTTCAAGAATACAACTGCACTAACCGAAGTTTTTTGAGATACGAGATATTAGTTTGGTACAGAAATTCGTAGAGAATGAAAAAGCTCTTTTTACGTCTGTTGATAGCCGCTTATTTAGATAGATTTGTGCGGTACAATTTCTGGAGATTTTTTTAGTGCCCTGGCCAGAGTTTCTGAAGAGCACGAATTCGAACTTCTGAAACTGCCTTCCCCTCCTTGTGCAATCGATGATCCATCTTTTGAAGTCACAAATTCAATTCATATTGAAGAGATTGCTTCACATTTTCAGCATCATTTGACGACTGTCCGACGACAACTTCTACATCGTTGATTCCAAATAGACGAGACGCTAGATTTCCTCAGAAATTTAGCGTGTTTTTGACGGGCGACAGATTGATCTTTGAGACTTCGCAAGAGGTTCATGGCATCTTTGTTCAATTGCTCTTGCGACACTTCAAATTTTCCATGAGCCTGGTACTAGCGTCATTATTCAGGTTAGAGAATTTGTTGAACATGAATTTTAAAATTGCGTCAGGACTCATCAACGTCGCGTCTTCTTGACTTAGATTCTCAAAAGCAAGTTTCACAGGTTCCAATGCCTCCAGAAGAGTTTTGAGAGCGTCAAAATAATTGAAGGTCTCAATCATTTCCACCGTCTTGAATTCGGTTAGTGTGTAGAGGATGGCGACTTATTTCTGTACTAGCGGCTCGAACATTGTTGGGATTGCACCAGCGCGTCTCGACGTCAGGATGCCGTTCAATGTCGCGTCCGAACGCAGCTTTTACTTTCTACTGAAAGACATTATGTTGAACAGTTGATTTTTTGATGAATTTGACAAGATTGCCCGATTTCTTGAGCAGATCGTGGTAATCAACGTCTCCTTTAATTTTATCATCGCTGATGACTTCCAGCTTCATCGCATAGATTTCGTTTGGTGGAAGTTTGAATCCATCTCGTGAGATTAATTTCCTTATATACTTGTTTCTAGTGATAGCTCCAATCGAGATTCCATCAGTAGCTAGATCGGTAACACTCTCCTTCAGAATCGTTTGCCCAGGAAATCGACGATCGTTTTTTTTATCTCATTGTTAATGAGCTGTCCCTTGTATTTACACCATCCAGCAGGTTTATCAAAATGAATCCCATATATTTTCAAATGATTCTTCAGCCATGTTGTGAAGTTTCCAGAAAATGGATGATTTCATTGCACCGTCCACATTGACCATCCAGCTCTTCTGTAATTGGCTTCTTTCGTTTTCTGCGTATATCCAAATTGAAGACACGGGAAAAAACATCCATATTTGTTGAGGCCACAAGATCAATATAATGAGTATCTTACTTAATTTTTCCGTAATTGAGCTTTAATTAGTTTATGCCAATTTAATAAAATCCTCATATTAAATCCCTAACGCATTCAAAAGAAATTTTAAAATATGCTTTTCGTTAAATATTCCACATCCATATGAACGTTGAAACTTCAGTTGTGGTTTGTTTTGGTTTAAAAATTTCCATTAGAAACAGTAAAACAGATAAAAAACAGCTGCTTACTGGAATTTATTTTGGGCGAAAAATCGCTGTTTTATTGTTACTGTTAAACAGTTACCAGAAACCTTAATACTATCCCACCAGCCTCTTTTTAGTGATCAAGCCTTCAGCTCAGAAGGTGCCGAAAGTTTGGAACTCGCTTCCGCCCTCCGGTCACTACCAGCGATGACCATTGCATGTTCTAAGTCTCTGGTAATGACACGTCTAGACCAGTCAGTTTCACTTGACCTCAATGAGCTTGCCTTTTTTCAAGTATGCTTTTTACCTTCGCACAATTCAGCGGATCGCATCGAATATCACTCTTTACAGGTCTTACTTACCAATGGCCTTTAATTGGATTAATATTTGCTTTAGCATACCAGCTTTAAGCATGAAACTGTTTTCCGTGTTTGATACCGTGAATTTCATTCACCCTTTTTTATTGGTTCTCTTGCAGTGATTTGTAGGGCTCATTTGCAAAGATTAAGCTCTCCGAGCGAGCTGTACAAACGACCAACTGTTATTATTCAGAGGTTTGATAATGTGTCCCCTTCGCTGAAGGTGCTTCAATGGCTGCCGGTTGACCAACAGATACAAGAGTAAAGTACTTACGCTGACTCACAAGGACCGCCACGGCCTGGCTCCTTCGCACATAGCTAAACTGCTGCACCAGTTTCAACCTAATCTTGCCCCCAGGTCCTTTATGGACAATAAATTAGCTATTATATTTCTCTGCTTAAAGATCGTCAGTTACAGGAGCTTTTTCACTGCAGATCCTACACTGAAGCTCAGTTCCACGACTCTTACGCAACGACAACCACTCTCCTGCGGCCGACTATGGTGCATCCTTTCCAGCCGTCCCGAGCCTGCCACTTCCAGGCTACGTCGACTGCCCTCGTGACTCATCTGTGAAAGCGGCTTAGGCTTTGAGCCGTGATGGCGCACTAGGTAAGCTCGCTGCTTTTCACGACCTCGGTCGCGGGTTCGAATTCCGCGGTGGGCGATCCTTTATTGCCGCCGCTGCAAGCGGTGGTGACAGCCGTCGAGGGTCTTCTGCTGCTATACAGACAGAGTCCGTTAAATCAGCTGGCGGCGTTTTTTAGTGCGCTATGGAAACCCCTCCTGTGTAACACCCACATAGCTTCTATGGCTTTGTCGAGTAACAGATGGAAGTACGGTATTATTATTATGTATGCCGATAAACAGACATGGCCCTTAAACCAGGATCTGCAGTGAAAAAGCTTCTGTAACTGACGATCTTTAAACACACGCCAGCGGCCATGCAGTCACAGCACGGCAATAGGACAATCACAACAGTGAAGCAGTGCTAACTTAACTTTATTGGCGAGGGTCCTGGCCCTTGGCTGGTGGTATTGTTGCTCAAATTACTCTCATCGTGCGCCTGGTGTCGACGAAGCGAAGGACGAGCCCTTGAATGCATTGTCGCCAGCCAGCAGGCGGGGATGTCGTTCTGATGGTTGGCAGCGACGAACGCGATCATAATAGTCATTATTATTATAAATCAGCCAGATTGTGGCTGTTCATCAGTATTAATAATAATAATAATAATAATTCACTTGATAAAGCGCCCTCAGAGAACTTAATCTCTATCTAGGCGCTTTACATTTGCTGCAAAGTGAAATGCAATTGAATGGTAAGTAAAACCATGCTTGAAAAACAAACGAAATGAATAACATGGTTAGGGGTGACATGCACAGGGTCAGCATGCAAATGTGGTTAGTGGCAGCATGCACAGTATCAGCACGCATAAGCAGATCAAGGACGAATCGCAGGGACCCGCTAAATGCTGTCCTAAATAGGTGTGTTTTTAGGTTCCTTTTAAATGTGGTCAGGTCAGGGGATGTTCTGACGCAGGTCGGGAGGGAGTTCCAGGCTTTGGGAGCATATGAACTAAATGCACGGTTCGCTAGTATGCGATAGTCATTCGGTGAGGCCGTACAAAAGTCGGCGCCACGAGATAGGCAACGAGTTGCGATGGGTAAAAACTCGAAGGTTTTTGAGAGTGAAGTGTCTAGGTGATCTTGTTTCAAAGCGATCTTTCATTAGATGACCACATTAGCTTCACAGTCAAGTCCGCCTACTTTCAGCTACATAACATTGCTAAAATTCGGGCTTGTTTAGACAGGAATACCGCATCTAAATTGGTCAATGCATCTGTGACATCCCGTCTTGACTTATGTCGCCAAGCTGGTTTGGTCCAGTGGTTAAGGTGCTCGCCCCGACCAAGGCCTGGCTGAGGTCGTGGGCTCGAGCCCTGAGGCATATGTGAATCGCCTGAATAGAGATTAAGTTCTCTTGGGGTGCTATACAAATGAATTATTTATTATTTATTTATTTATCTAACTCGCTACTTGCTGGTGCAAACTCTGCAGCTAGACTTGTCTATCGCGAGCGTCGCAGTTGCCACGTCTCACCCCTTCTTGCAGACCTGCAATGGCTACCAGTCAAGCAAGGCATCAACTTCAAGGTTTTCTCACTCACTTTCAGGTCCCTTCATTCTTTGGCTCAAGCCTACCTTTCAGATCCACTCCCATACGAGGCTAAGCTTCGTACCACACGCTTTTCGAAATCTGATTGTTTACCTATACCTAGTACAGATCTCAAATCCTTTGGAGACTGTGCCTTTAGTTCTTGTGCTCCCAAAGCCTGGAACTCACTTCCGACTTGCGTGACGACATCTCCCGACTTGATCAAATTTAAAAAGAAACTAAAAAACGCGCCTCTTTATGAAACCATTCAGTGGATCCCTGTGATTTGTCCTTTGTGTGCTTATGCGTGCTGTCACTGTTGCATGCTGCCACTAACCTCGCTTGCATGCTGACCCTGTGCACGTCACGCCTAACCATGTTATTCTTGTTGTTTATTGAGCATGCCACAACTGATCATTTGATCGTGCTTCCTCTTTGCAGCATTTGCAAAGCGCCTAGAAAGAGATTGAGTTCTCCGATGGTGCTCTATCAAATTTATTATTACAGCTATTATTACCGAGCCGCACATACCGGAGCGGTTCGCCCTAGGACTGAGCTCCTGAAAAAAGAATTCATTTCTCGAAAGCACAGAGAGCTGCTGCATTAGGCTGCAGAGAGAAATGTTGATTACCTAATCATTGTTTGGCCTCTTCTTGCAATATTCGTTGGTCCTTTAAAGCCCGTAGGTCGGGCGGAGCGGAGTGGCGGGTCCGGCCTAACGAGCTGATATGCGTCAGTCATGCCTGTATATCGAGGTCACGCCCACATTTTATCGCGAGGCTTGGTAGGCGCGGAGACCTGCCACGGATTAGTTTCTGGTGGAAGGATATAATAAGTAAATACAGCTAACGAGTTCGAATATTTTAAGGAAAATGATTCAAAGTCTCGTGGGGGTAGAGCAATGAGCTCGAACTATAATCACGACCTCGATGCACCGGATATACCGATCTTCTGGAGCCGAGGCGAGCTCTCGCGAGTCGCGATAGCTGCGCTCAAGAACAGCATCGGCGGCGTGGGCAGCGGCAGCGGCGGCTCGTAGTCACTGGTAGATGGTTTCCATCCAGTAGCTCGTTCCTTTCGGCCTCGGGTCGTGCGGCCCGTTCTCACGCAGTCAACAGGGCATTCGCATCTATTGGTTTAGCAATTTCTTGTGGGTTTCCGGTTGCCGACGCAGCGAAGGCTGACGCAGCATCCCCTCCTACTCAACGTCGTCGATCTCGCGGCTGTCGAGCGCAGCAGGCGGCTGCCTGCTGCGCTCGACGGCCGCAAACGCTGGTCAGCCAATGGCATCGCTGACTATGGATCAACAAATTGCCCCAACCGCAACCTGCAAATCGGTATAATTTAGCAAAAACTGCCCGAAAATTGGCTTCGCGAAGCTCGGATTTCTTTGTACTACATATAGTACGTTCGATACGGTAGTATACAGTCATTGTAGTGCGACAACCGAAAGCCACGACGTTACTCTCTATACTCAGCTGTATTTGTCGTTTAAAACGTCGGAATATGCTGCAGCGACTGATATATCCGGTTACTATCAATTTTCCGTAAACTAAACGACGATATAACGTAACTACTACTCATAGGACACCACCCAAGCGAGTGGCTGGACTAGCAGGCTTTGGTCTTCTAATAGGGGTTTGCTGTTGTGCCGCCATCGCCGTGTGCTCGGAATTTAAGTGTCGTCTTTGACAGCTGTCTTAATTTTGAAAATTTCTTTAAGAAGACAGCGTCCGCAGCAAGCCATCACGTCCGATATCTATCTAAGATTAGGCACTGCTTACTACTGTGGCTTGCAAAAGATAGCTAGCTCTCTGGTTTTGTCTCGGCTAGATTATTGCAATTCCGTTTCACCTGAGCTGCCGTAAAAAGCCACTAGGCCACAGCAGCTGGTGATTAGTATATCTTCAAATCTTGTAAACCAATCGTGGAGGTTTGGCCATGTGTCTCTCTGAAGCTGAAGGGGCTTCAATGGCTCCCGGTTGATCGACGGATACAGAGTAAAGTACTTACGCTGACTCACAAGGAGTGACGCCCCTGCTTGGCTCCTTCGTACATAGCTAAACTGCTGCACCAGTTTCAGCCAATTCATGCTCAACCAGGTTCTTTATGGACAGTCAATTAACTGTTCCATTCCTCCGCTTAAAGACCGTTAGCTACAGAAGCTTCAGCTCTGAAGGTCCTAGACTGTTAAAATAATAATAATGATATACAATTTGTGTAGCGCCCTCAGAGAACTCAATCTCTTTCTAGGCATTTTACAGATGCTCTATAGAAAGTATTAACAAATGCTTTGTGATAACATCCACAAGCAGCAGGCATAGTGTCAGCAGGTGCGTGCATACGAAAGCCGAATCACGAAGACCCACCAAATGCTGTAAGAAAAAGGTGCGTTTTAAGCTTCTTTTTTAATGTCAAGTCAGGGGATGTCGTACGCACCCGCAGTACCATGAAATTCAGCGGTACGTTGTACTGACCGTTTACAGCAAGCAATTGCCATTCAAAATGAGAGTTTAGAGATGCATATTTTGGTCAATGTCTGGTGAATTAGAGTGAAGGGTGGTTGTGGTAATTCGTTCCACCTTCATAGGAGCACCGACATTTCTCGCATCTAATTTTTTCTGCCCGTTTTCAGACGACTTGAACCTCTCTCTCTCTCTCTCTCTCTCTCTCTCTCTCTCTCTCTCTCTCTCTATATATATATATATATATATATATATATATATATACATATATATACATATATATATATATATATATATTTATCTATTTATTTATCTTTCTTCTTCCAATTGTTCCGATTGGAGCTGCCGACTCGACTGCCGGCGAGCACCACTGCCGTGTGCACACGAGCCGTCTCCCAAGGCACCAACCTGAAGAGTCGCAGCAGGCAAGCTAGCCGCTGGTTCATCCTTTCAAATGCACCCTTCGTTATTATGCGGCGCTGTGCCCGCATCGCGCTGCTCAGGTTCACGTGCTTTGAGCCCGCGCCTTTCGACGCGGTGACAACGCGTAGCGGGAAGCAGAGAGTTCGACGACACGCAGCGAGAAGACGTTTGCGGCAGTAATCCGCTGCCGTGGCTCCGCCGGTCACGTGACGGGACTGACCGAATGTCGAGCCGCTCTCTTGAGCGCCTCGCAGCGAGCGGAAGTCACGCGCGTGAGTCTCTTTCGTGGCGGCTGCTCGCTACCGAATGTACGCAATAAGCCACTCAGGCTTTGAGTGCTTGCCTCATAGCAATCCAGCAGCATAGCCACTTTGTTTTGGCATAGCGGGGTAAAAAACAGAGGTACATATGCACTACTATCCAAGTTAAACTAGCTTGTAAAGTGAATGAAGTAGGTATATCTCTTGGCGTCAGACTTCAATATGGAAGGTGAAATTGTCTTGCACTTGCCCTAGTCTGAGCTTCTCGAGGTTGGTTTTTTCACGTGTCAATAGCTTTACAATTTGTATCGTCAAGCCTCAAGCTCATTTACTGGTAGCTTGGTGGCCCGAGTTTCGCTAACCGCAGTCGTCTGGTATTCGTTCCTAAAGTTCGAACGGATAAGGACGAGGTGCACGCAATATTTGGCAGGGTTTCGGTAAAGGGCCGCGCGACAGCGTCGCAGAGCCTCGACGATACGCGAGCGGCTGGCACAGAAAGCGACAGAAAGCGACTCGCTGTAATTTTACCTGGACGCAAACGGCAATCGTTCGCATTGCTCGCCGCGCGTAGGCGAGGCGAGCAAGGCGACTCCGACTTGGTTAGAAGTGCTTTTAAGAAAATAGTAGAGCTGCGGCCCTTCGGCGCACGCACCGTCGCAGATTTCGGTAGCCGGCTGTCAGTCACGTGACGAGGCTCCGGTCCCAGTCATCCTCCGATTCACCATTCGGGCGTGGACCTCTGCGGACCGACGGCGCTTCCGCCGTCCTTTGAATGCTCATCTGAGGCGTAGACCATTCCTCACAGCGCCGCTGACCTAGCCATGTGAAATAGTGAGGATGGTTCGGCTGGAGCCTGGCGGGAGCCGGATGTGGAGCCGGGAGGAAGCCGGGTGCGTACGTATATATCCTTTACGAGATCATTTTAGAACAGAGAGCAGGGCAGCAGCGTAGACGTAGAATTAAGACTGGATGCATAACTTATTTGCAGACTCAAAAAAGATGCTGCAAATCGCAAAAATTACTAACTGCGGCTGAACTTTCTGCAATCGGCACTATGCCACTAGAGAAAGTGTGACCTGGCAGCCAACTACTGTAAGCAGCATACACCGAAAATGGTCAAGCCCAAAGCCCCGATGGTTAGCAAGCATACACACCTTGACCATAAAACACTTAATCCGAAGCCCTTAAACCCAAATCCTAAATACTAGACCCGAAATTCTGAACCTTAAATGCTATACCCTGAAACTAAAATGTATCCCAAAATGTGTTAAAAATATATATACATACATAAACATGATTAGCGATCCATGCACAACTAAAAATTATTAGGCTCATTGTAAGTAATACGGGCATGGTGACATGGAAAGATCCGCCGCGTAACCGTTTATAGAAATGAATCGACGCATCGAGCGTCAAGTTAAGCATCGAATTCAAGATTGTCGAATTTAAGTTGTCAAAGTTCGCACTCACACTTACTGATCGCTTACAGATCGACTTCAAAGTCCATGATCGCTGAAAATAAAGCTATCGGATGTTTAATGAAGTGTAAAGCCAGACTTAGCCATTTGAAATCAGAAAGTTTTCCATAGTTTTGGTATGTAAGCAGAGCTAAACTCGCATTTAAAATTCCACTTTAACACGTCCAGTATTAGCCCCTAGTTTTGGAACTTACCAGGCTTCGAGCTACATTGATAATAAAGCTGCATAAAAGTCACAAAAAGCATCTCAACAAGCCTCACGCAAGTACCTCGATCTACTGAGGTACAAAAGTTGGTATACAAGTGGCACATACTGCTGAGATCGATAAATTTGTTATGTATATACATGTCTCTTCCGGTTTACATCCGGGTTAGACATAGTTTGAATAATCAGTTTTCCTTTGAAGTGGAAGTCATCAGAACTTCTGATCCCATTTAAAAATTCTTTTCTATTGAAACGTACCCTACACTGATGCTTGATAGCTGTACCAAGTTTTCAGGTTTTTCTTGACATTCCCTTTTAAATTCTATGCACTGCTTTATAGTAAGCTTTTACAAGTCACGGAAGTGTGGTGTAAAGTGGCAGTAACGACGTTCTCGACAAACAAACCTAGCGAGTAACAGAAGCCGAGAGGGAATGTCTCAGATGGACTGATGAACTTTCTTGTCTAGGCCCGAAGTTTTAAAGTTTTACGTATCTGGATGTTGATAAAATTGACCGTGGAGCTGGTGTGGTTGTCTAGTGACAATTCATTTCGGAACAGGATCTTTTACCCACCGACTTCAGCTGTGATGCTTGTCTGAATGGCTAGGGTGCCATCATATCGCATACAATGCCCGATTGTACGAGAGATCGGTGCATTTGATTCGGGATCACTCCGAAGTTGGAAGGAATTATGAATGCCTGCGGATCGAGGCCACGCCCACAGTTTCTCTATAGGCTTGGTAGGTGTGGCCATATGCCAGGGATTAGTTGCTGCTGAAATGATATTATAAATCAATACAGATAATGAGTTCGGATATTTTAAGGAAAAATTTTAAAGCAGACTATACATTAGAGGGTGTAGAGTTCAGCGCTGTCTACAACGGGCCTCTCGGGAAGTTCCTTCAAATGTCAAGGTAGAATACGGCCGAGGACCGTAGGGTTGATGGTTTGGAAGCGAAAGTGATTCGCTTTCTAGAGATGCAGAAGGAAGGCGCTGCCACACCGGAGATATCAAACACCCTCGATTTAACCGAGAGCATTCTAAATTCGGCACAGTTTGCATCACTCTCCAAAGGATTCTCGGCGAAGGCGTCGGACTTCCCACCGAACCGCGTCGCCGCAGCTACTCACCCTGGTTCGAGAACGGCTGTTTCTCCGAGCCTTCCCGTGAAGCGATCTGCCGACGATTGTGGATCGGAGATGCTCCCGAAGAAGCGCAGAATTCAGAGTGAACAACTTTTGACTGACACTGCTTGCCTGAGCATCGTGGAAGGCTGCATGGACCGCAGTGACCATCTCGACGGTAAACCGCGTCGAACGGCGCTCGTATTTTGCCTCACACTCACGCCAGACACAAGAGCAGGCGGATCTCTGCGATCACTTGCGGCAGCTGTTTTTTTGTTCAGTGCGTTGGGAGGCAGGATGGGCCAGCCGTCCACGAGGCCTGCTGTAGATGGACCTGTAAGCACATGTGCCTGGTTGGCTGCCCGACGTGCCCCTTCAGACTCCGGCGATCTGGTGCCTCGGGAAAGATCAAGGCCTCCTTGGCTTAGCTCAGGCTTTGCCTATGCTCACTTCGTCGACTTTTCTGTGTCCGCTTAGTGCCGTTAGTGCAGCCGCTATCACCGCCACCACGAATAGCTATAGAGCAAGCCCACGAAAACATTGCACCTCGGCTAGCCTTGTTTGAGTGCCGAATGGCCGTCGATTGGACCGTGAAGATGCACAGCTCTGTTCGTAGTAGCCGATTGCTTGAGATGCCGTGCTGCAGGCAGCTCGAGCGGGTAATCGGCAGCTGCCTGCCACGCACACATTCATTGTGCGAGACTGCTTTCCTGGTGCTCTGCCGTCGAGAGGGCAAAGCAGCAGCGGTGCATCGGACGAGGCAAGGGCATTCATGCCGTGGGTTGACCCACGGCATGAATGAATGCCCTCTCATCGGATGCTACTGAAGTAAAGGGACTATGTCGGCTTCAGAGTCCCTGGGAAAGGGGTCTCCATCGAGAATCCAACGACCCTCGGATGGAGGCGCCTCTGCACACACACAAAATACTAGCTGATTTAGCAGCCTCTTTTTGTATAGCGACAGAAGAGCCTTGACGGCTATCACCACCGCTTGCAGTGGCGATAAAGGATTGCCCACCACAGGATTCGAACCCGCGACCTCGGGCCGCGGGCATGAAAAGCAACCGCCTTACCTAGTGAGCCATTACGGCTCACCACAGTGCTTGTGTGGGGAATAGGTCATTGAGCAAGGTTCGTGCCGCACAGCTTGTGGTCAGAAGGAACATCTTGGGCTTCAGGCACCAGGCCTGTGCCTCCTCAGAGGTTCCAAAAAGAGGAGGGGGGCTGGTAGCAACTATTGCACTATTGCAGCTGTCGGATTCGAGATGTATGTTTGCGGACCAGCTAAACTCATATATCGAAACCTCACACCTTGCTAGTAAGTTCCAGTCTAGCTTTACAGCTAATCACTCCACAAAGTCAGCATTGCTTAGGGTATACAACGACCTACTTAGGAATGCAGACATTGGTAGAGTGTCTCTGCTTGTTTTGCTCGATCTTTCGGCAGCTTTTGATACCATCGATCACAAAGTTCTTCTAGAGCGCCTCTCATCTTGCCTGGGCATCACTGGCACTGCTCTGCAGTGGTTCCGGTCCTATCTCAGTGGGAGACTTCAGAGTATTGACCTGAATGGACAAAGATCATCGAGGTACCTCTGAAATATGGGGTACCTCAGGGCTCCGTGCTAGGTCCGGTTCTTTTCACGGTTTATACTCTCCCTCTTGCTGATGTGATTGCCAAGCACAATCTAGGCTTTCACTTCTATTATCATCTGAAGTACCTCTAAAATATGGAGTACCTCAGGGCTCTGTGCTAGGTCCGGTCCTTTTCACCGTTTATACTCTCCCTCTCGCTGATGTGATTGCCAAGCACAATCTAGGCTTTCACTTCTATGCGGATGACACTCAGTTGTACCTTTGCTTTGATCCCTCCCAGCCTTCGAGCACCTCAAATTCTCTCAACTCACTTGCTGCATGCATTGATGACATCCGATCATGGATGGCAGCAAATTTTCTAAAACTAAACGATGATAAAACTAACTTACTAGTTATGGGCAAACCTAGTGTTATTCAGAAATTGGAAAGGCTGACTTTCAAAATTGGCTCTGCCAGCATATCTCCAGTTGCATCAGCTCGAAATCTAGGTGTCATATTCCAAAGCGACCTCTCGTTAGACGACCACATCAGCTCCACAGTCAAATCAGCCTATTTTCAGCTTCATAACATTGCTAAAATTCGGGCTTGTTTAGATAAGGATACCACGTCCAAGTTGGTCCATGCATTCGTGACATCTCGTCTCGACTTCTGCAACTCACTGCTTACTGGCCTACCAGCATGTGCGATCAGGCGATTGCAGCTGGTGCAAAACTCTGCAGCTAGGCTTGTCTGTCGTGAGCCTCGCAGTTGCCACATTACTCCACTTCTCGCCGACCTGCACTGGTTACCAGTCAAGCAACGGATTGACTTCAAGGTTTTGTCGCTCACTTTTAGGTCTTTTCATTCTATGGCTCCAGCCTATCTTTCAGAGATACTACCCCATCAGGCAAAGCATCGTACCACTCGCTTTTCGGAATCCAACAGTCTAGAAATACCTCGTACAAACCTTAAATCCTTTGGAGACCGTGCATTTAGCTCGTATGCTCCCACAGCCTGGAACTCCCTCCCGACCTGCATCAGAACATCCCCTGACCTGACCACATTTAAAAGAAACTTAAAAACATACCTATTTAGGACAGCATTTAGTGGGTCCTTGTGATTCGTCCTCGATGTGCTTATGCGTGCTGACACTGTTCATGCTGCCACTAACCACATTTGCATGCTGACCCAGTGCATGTAACCCCTAACCATGTTATTCATTTGGTTTGTTTTTCAAGCATGATTTTACTTACTATTCTATTGCGTATCACTTTGCAGCAAATGTAAAGCGCCTAGAAAGAGATTAAGTTCTCTGAGGGCGCTTTATCAAGTGCAATATTATTATTTTATGTGGATGACACTCAGTTGTACCTTTGCTTTGATCCCTCCCAGCCTTCGAGCACCTGAAATTCTCTCAACTCACTTGCAGCATGCATTGATGACATCCGCACATGGATGGCAGCAAATTTTCTAAAACTAAACGATGATAAAACTAACTTACTAGTTATGGGCAAACCCAGTGTGACTCACAAATTGGAAAGGCTGAAACTCAAAATTGGCTCTGCCAGCATATCTCCAGTTGCATCAGCTCGAAATCTAGGTGTCATATTCCAAAGCGACCTCACGTTAGACGACCATATCAGCTCCACAGTCAAATCTGCCTATTTTCAGCATCATAGCATTGCTAAAATTCGGGCTTGTTTAGATAAGGATACCATGTCCAAGTTGGTCCATGCATTTGTGACATCTCGTCTCGACTTCTGCAACCCACTGCTTACTGGCCTACCAGCATATGCGATCAGGCGACTGCAGCTGGTGCAAAACTTTGCAGCTAGACTTGTCTGTCGTGAGCATTGCAGTTGCCACATTACACCACTTCTCGCCGACCTGCACTGGCTACGAGTCAAGCAACGGATTGACTTCAAGGTTTTGTCGCTCACTTTTAGGTCCCTTCATTCTATGGCTCCAGCCTATCTCTCAGGTATACTCCCCCACCAGGCCAAGCATCGTACCACCCGCTTTTTGGAATCCAAAAATTTATCAATACCTCGCACAAATCTCAAATCTTTTGGAGACCGTGCATTTAGTTCGTATGCTCCCAAAGCCTGGAACTCCCTCCTGACTTGCATCAGAACATCCCCTGACTTGACCACATTTAAAAAGAATTAAAAAGCACACCTATTTAGGACAGCATTTAGTGGGTCCCTGTGATTTGTCCTTGATGTGCTTATGCGTGCTGACACTGTGCATGCTGCCACTAACCACATTTGCATGCTGACCCTGTGCATGTCACCCCTAGCCATGTTATTCATGTTGTTTATCAAGCATGATTTTACTCATCATTCAATTGCATTTCCCTTTGCAGCAAAAGGAAATCGCCTCGAAAGAGATTAAGTTCTCTGAGGGCGCTTTATCAAGTGCATTATTATTATTATTATTATTATTATTATGTCACTGCAGCAACTCGAGCTGTGTCCTTGAAACACATGACGTCACTATGTGATTCGTCGCCATGATGGTCTCGTGTCATAACGCCTTCGAGCAGTTTTGCGCTGCCTCAGCTTTTGCCTTGCTTCCTCCACAAGCCTGCCTGCTGCGAACTAGCAACCTCCAGCAACTCCAACCTCCAACCTTCTGCAGGCAGGTCGCACGTGGCTGCTGCCGGCTTTGCCACTGCTCTCGCCGACGACACGAGCTCTTCTGCTCGGGGCAGCCCCGAGCCACGTCGAGACTCGGTCAGTAACTGTGCATCGACCGAGTCGTCTGCTGCGGAGAGGCATGGCGACCAGGATGCAGCGGTGGCGGCGGACGCGACTCCGTGGCGGCCGGCCATTCCGCGGTCGTCCCAATTCGCTTCGGATGCGCGAAGTCCACGACAGCGGCTGATCGATGGCCTGTTCAACGACCGGCCTCAGTGGGCGCTGCCGCCTCTGCTGCCGTCAACGACGCCGCTACCAACACGTCCGCGCTATTCACCGCTTGTCACACCGGCCACTGGCGCTGCCTCCTCGGCCGTCCGAGAGTCCTTTCAGCGGTTGCCGAACTCGGCCGTCGCTACGGCTGCCTGGCAACCTGGTCCTGTCGCCTCGGTCACCTCTGCTGCCACCGCAGCGCCAACTGCACCCCTCTCGGTCGGCTCGCCGCCTGTAGCGGCTGGAGTGCCGGCCGTGCTCGCCAGCGCGCTAGCAACCTTCTCAGCCGAGTCTCAGCCGACGGCTCCGTCAGACGACGACGGTCGTCCTCCTGGCGGCATCGACGCGGCCAGCTTCCTCGGGAGCGGCGTCGTGGACGTGCTTGGCAAGAATCCGGTCAGCGCACTCATGGAGTACGCCCAAGCCCGCGGCACCACAGCCTTATTCACGGCGGAGTGGCAGCGCGGTCCGCCGCACATGCCCGTGTGAGCTGCTCTGCTGCCGCTCTGCAGCCTCGGCCTGCCTGACTGCGTCGCGCGTTGTGCGTGCACGTCCTCTTCACGGCCACCATTGGTCGCCCACTGCCCATTGGTCGCTGTAGGTTTGCTATAGTGGCCACCGTCGGCGAGCGTGTGTTCCCGGCAGTCGAGTGCAGCAGCAAGAAGGCAGGCAAGGTGGCTGCTGCCGACCGGGCGCTGCGCGTGCTCATGGCGGAGGGCGCATTCGAGGTGAGGCTGGCGCGCAGCTGCGCACCTCTGCCGCCGCCACGTGGCCAGACGCTCCTGCGGCCGCAGTGCCCGCACCTTGAGGCGGCATGCCAACCTCAGCTCGGCACCGGCTGACGTTCGTGGACGTTGCAGAATGCAGGCAAGGCGGCGGCGGCAGGCAGCGTCGCAGGGGGCACGACACACTTCGACAAGATGGCCGCCTTGGTGCACGCTGCCTTTGCCAAGCTACAGGGGCAGCTGCTGATATTGAACTTGAGTGGCAAAAAAGTGCTCGCCGGCTTGGTTGCTCTCAGTCCGGCAGGTGTGCCCTGCGTGGTCAGCCTCGGCACCGGTGAGTCGAATTGCTAAAGAGGTCTCTCACGCAGCAGCCGCTCACGCCGTTGTCAGCCATAGCTCAGAGTGCGCTCAGTGTAGCTTGACCCAGCTGCCTATCGCCGGGTGTGTGCTCGTGTGGACGTCGGTATTCCGGTGCCACGAGGCAGATGGTGCTTCGTTGTTCCATGTTGCGGTTTGGGAAGTGTCGCCACCGCTTGACCTTATAGTGTTCGCGCCTGCCGCTCCCATTGTTTTTAGGTAATCGGTGCATAACTGGGCCTCAGCTAAGCATGGAGGGAAATACCGTGAACGACTGCCATGCCGAGATCATCGCTCGCCGTGGGTTTCTCAGGTGATCCGAATGATGTTGCTTGTGCCGTTCAGTGTCACGAGTGAAGACCATAGCTGCATGCCTATGGCTGGCTGCATGTGGCTGTTCGGGTGCCGCCAGTTATTTATTGCTGCATATGCTGTGTGTGTTAGGTAAACTGAGTGTCGATGAGAAGTAAATCTGCTCACCCGGGCAGTCGCAGGACGCTTATTACTCTCAGTTGCGAGCTCTAATGATTAGCTTGCAGTTAGAATAAGGTCTGTCAAATAAATGTCCTGCCTTTGACAAGGTAGTCGGAAAGACGCATATAGCATGAGCATATTTGTCATGCCACTCATGTGCTGTACTCAGGTAGCTTTGCAGGCCAGTGCCCACTCATTCTTGCATCTAGCACTAGCACTGTGTCACTTGTGTCCGCACATGCGCTTGACCATCGCTGGTCTGCTGCTCGAGCTAGCAGTTGCCTGCATGGTAAGAAGAGTTGCTCATCAAGTTATATCCAGGCTTGGTTAAGCTTGAGAAAGTGATGATGTGCTCATCATTTATTCGGCAGCATTCTACATTTCTGGCTTATGCTTATTTCCCCCAGGTACCTCTATCATCAGCTCGAGCTCTATGCCGACAACTCTTCTGAGACTATTCTTGAGCCAGCAAACACGGGCAAACTGAAGATTCGCGATGGGTATACTTTTCATCTGTATATTTCCACCGCACCTTGCGGCGATGGAGCCCTGTTCTCTCCAAGGTTTGTGGCATTTTCATTGATCGGTTGTTGTAGGCAGTTGCGATGCAGAGTCATGTGTTTGCGGCTCAGTGCTTTCCTGTCTCTCTCTCTCTCTCTCTCTCTCTCTCTCTCTCTCTCTCTCTCTCTCTCTCTCTCTCTCTCTCTCTCTCTCTCTTCATTGCAGTGTGCATCTTTTCTCACTCGCTGTCACTTGCTAGTGCCTGTTACCTATATTTACTCGCTATGGCATGGCCAAAAATGGCTTTTCTTCTCTGTTAATGCAGAGACGCCAGTGAATCAGCTCTGCTAGCCGTGGCTATGGAAGAACACCGGCCGACGTACACGTCGACAGTGCAAGGTGTCTTAAGGACCAAAGTCGAAGGAGGTACTGAGGTTGCTCCACACGTTGTGACTGCATGCTGCATCATGTGTGCTGCTCCATGTGCAGTTTGCAGACTGTTGCAGTTTGTTGGTGTGGCAGGGGATGCTGCTATGAAGACCAGCCTTTGCTTACTGCATTGGTTTCGAAGCCACTTGGCTGCAGTGGCAAACGCATGAACAAGCCCCGGCAGATTTAGATTCTCTTTAGACTTGTGATGTGATGGAGTGCAGTCTTGCCGGTGTTAAACCGGTTCAGGTTCGGGAAAGTTTTGTGGCTGCAGACGTAATGCTAGCTGAACTCGTGTACACTTAGCGGCTTTGAATGTGCCGATCGCATATGCATGCTGGTAGCGACACCTTATCATTGGCTTTTTGGAGGCATCCGATCATCAACTGCCCAGGAGCTGCTCGTGTGTGCAGTGTGCAACGTCATCACCACTTGTTAGTTATTTGCACTAGCTTGCTGTCCGAGCAATGGGGGGGAGGGGTGATTCATTGACAGCCAGGCCATGTGCGTACTTGTACTCACCATAAACGTGCAAGCTAGAATTCTGGCCGTCTGGACGCTGTACGAACACAGTGCTCGGAGGATAATCTGCTCGGAGGATAATCTGTTCGCCATTGGCTGGCCATGCCAAGCACGCTGTCAATTTTCCCCAGCATGCCTGTCCACACAATTTAACTCTTATCTGCTTGTAGACTCCCTCGGTCAGCTCATACACCCTTTCGGACGCACTGGTGTAGGCTTTGTTGGTTTAGGCATGCGTTTATGAGCACTTCAACCCTCACTGTACAGATAACTTGTCAAGCCCCTGTACAGATAAAAGTCAAGTGACTGCCAAGTAGCTGCTTGAAGAATGAGAGTGGAAGCCTATTGGCAGAAGCATCAACATATGGTTTCACAATGCACTGCTAAGTTAAAGCATATATATATATATATATATATATATATATATATATATATATATATATATATATATATATATATATATATATATATATATATACAAATATATATATATATATATATATATATATATATATATATATATATATATATATATATATATATATATGTATATATAGCTATCAAAACCATTGGAACATTACAACCATGCCAATTTATTATTGAAAAAACATTAATAAATCATGTTGTATGTTTTCACTTTGCAGTGAATTGTAAAACCATTAATAATTAATAGTTACAACTAACGACTTATGCACTTGTCATTGGTCTTGCTCTGATTTTGAGTCCTGGTATCTATCACACACTAGATGTGTAACTTACTACATGTCGGTCTTCCTGCACGTGTAATAGGATGCTTAGAGTTCGGGCAAAACTCTACTGCTAGGCTTGTCTGTCGTGAACTTGCTAATGTCAGATTATAGCACTTTTCACCGACCTGCACGGGCTCCCTATCAAGCAGCATACCGATTTCAAGGTTCTGTCACTCACTTGTACATACCTTCATTCTTTTGCTCCTACCTTTCCGGCCTACCTTTAGGAAATACTTGCTAATCAGGCTTCGGATCGTACTATTCCATATTCGAACCTCAAGGTCGTATGCACCGAAAGTCTGGATTTCTCTTCCAACTACGGTCACTACGTGCAATGACCTACCGTGCATGATTTAAGTATCAGCCAAAGAAGCATTTGTTTCGGTTAGGTTTGCCCTCGCTCCAATAAACTTGTCGTTTTTGTTCCATATTTGTTTTTCATGCTTACCTGTTGATGAATCAGCTGGTGTTACCATTCAGACGTTCTACTACGATTGTACGATCGTACTATCGTAGTATCCTCTGTCTTGTTTAGCTGTGCATAATCAAATCAAACTCAAATCTTTTGGAAATCGTGCCTTCAGTTCGTATGCTCCCAAATCATGGAATGCACCACCGACAGATGTCCCGACATTCGAAAAGAATCTAAAAGCTCACCTGTTCCTCACAGCATTACTTTTTTCGTGGGAATTTCAGTTCGTGTGCGTGTATTGAGAAATTGTTTGTGCATAAATCACTAAAATTGCCAGGCTTTCTTCCCAGCACATGTAAAGTGTCCTAGTAAGAGATTCGGTACTCTTTGGGTACTTATTATTCTTGTTATTACTTCTGCAATGTAAGGCCAACACTTTCAAGTTAATACGCCCTTATATGTCGACCACTTACCCTCAGATGGTTTTTAAGAAATATTTAATTGACGTTTTGAAGATAGACATGTAGGTATATATAATGTTCTTTGAAGATTGCCTCTCTTTATTATATGGTATGTATGATAGCTCTTGGCATGCATGATATATGGTATGTATGATAGCTCTTGTTTGTAGTCTTTTAATTTATCATTGACTTTTAATTTGTAGTTTTAGGTGCAAGTTATTCGTTTGATGCATTTGCATTTACAGCCATCTGTTGGGTGTAGTTACTAGGTATGCATGGTTGCCAAACAAACATGTCCAACCCTAGACTGATTTATTGTACTAGCGCATTGAAAGTAGTCCTGCACAGCTGGTCAAGTGGGCACCGTAGAAAGTTATTGAATGCACGGCAGCACTTCGGCAAGGAGATGGTGGGTGACGACAGGGTCCGTAGAGAAAGATTAGCAGCATGCACTGCAGAAGGCAGACCAGCCTAGGCAGAAGCTGAGAAACAAAAGAAATTGATGAGTAGAGTTTTCGTTAAAGTAGCCACTGGTACATGGGCTGCAGTGTTTCATAGGCAGCTAATAATTACCGATTGCTTTGTCAAGCCTATTTGTCATAATCCCCGCCACGGCTTGGCTCCTTCGTACCTAGCTGAACTGCTGCATCAGTTTCAGCCTGTTCGTGCCCTCAGGTCCTGTGTGGACAATAAATTAGCTGTCCCATTCCTCCGCTTAAAGACAGTTGGCGACAGAAGCTTTAGCTCTGCAGGTCCTAGACTGTGGAACTCGCTTCCACAATTCTTACGCAACGACAACTACTCTGCTACTGCCGACTATGGCACATCTTTTTCAGCGGTCCTGAGCTGCTACTTCTATGCTACTCACTACCTCAACTGCTCTCCTGACTCTGCTATGCTTCCCACTTTCTCTTTGTTGCTTGAGACGAAGTCTGTTGGCTACCGAATGCGTACCGAAAGCCGCTTAGGCTGTGAGTGCGCTATACAAAACTCTCCTGCGTAACACCCACATTGTCTTTATGACTTTGTGGAGTTACAGACGGAGATACATTACATTACATTAAGTGTGGGTGAAGTTACATTGTATTATACTGTAAGTGACTGATCTTTTTTCAAAGCATACAGCTTCTCCATAAATATTGCAGACTGAGCAGGCTTACTGGGTGGTGCTGTTTTAAACACTGGATGGTGTAATTATGCATAAGTGTTGTGGCAACTGTGCCTGTCACGTCTTTGGTATTCATAGAGTCATGCTGGCTTCAGGAAGATAGATAAATGTACATAATACTGCACACGCCTCGTAGTTCTAAGGTATATAATTTAGCTTTTGCATTACGACTGGTACTTGTCGGTCACAGCCATTCACATTTTCGTGTCTAGATTCTTGTGTTCAAGTTCAAAGTTCAAGTTCAAGTTCAAGTTGCTGATGATGAGCATTGGCATTGGACCTAATAGATGGAGGACATGCTGCTAGACGGCGGAGACACGCTGACAGATTAAAGAGTCACATGTTTGTAGCTCGTTGAGGTACATGCTTGTGACTTGTATACAGCTTTATTTACAGTTTAGCTCTGTGCCTTGTACATTCCATAATACAGCCAATACTTCAAGGATCAGAGTGAAATTTAAAGTGCAAGCTCAGCTCTGCTTGTAAACTACGATCGGAGCTCATTTCTGATTTCATTGGACGAGTTTTGCTGTACACGTCCATGACTGTAGATAGTAAAATTCAAGGACGTCCGATGACATTTATAGAAAAAACTACCGAATCGAACTCGGAAATGAACTGGTGCAGTGGTGCAAAACCAGAGGTGAATGTACATTTCATATGCAATATCACGTTGATCCATCAAGTCCCTGCCGAGTTATGGAATTTAAAAGGTACAAAGCTACACTGTGAATGAAACTGTTTAAAGGTCACGTTTGTACCTCAACAAGCTGCAAGCACGTACTGCGATTTGCCGAGGTTCGACAAGTTGGGACACGAGTCGTATATGATTTTGTAGATATGTTGCTTTTGGTTTACTTCTGGGTCAGACATGGTTCGCCTAATCGTTTTTTAATGCTTTACTTGTATGTGAAAATCGTCAAAACCAGATCCCATTTCTAGTGTTTGTCTTTTAAAAGGTACCATTAACAGCTAGTTGACTGTTTAACTAATTTTCTCGATGTTTTCTTGTCATTTACTCTTAAATTGAATCACGACAGGACCTACTTATTAGCTATTGGCAAACTGACAAAGATTTTAGACTCATTAGGTGTGTCTAAAATGCCAGAAATGCCATTGACAAAATGCCATTGACAGATTGACTGTGTCTAAAATGCCAGAAATCCGACTGTCTTTGGATGCTGAATTAGTGCCTTGCCATGCACCAGCTTCTCGCCCTCCCGTGCTCTCACGATGTTTGCGCAAAACTTTTCACGTTCGATCAGGCGAAGGTACGATACCCACAGACAGCAAGACAGCAAGGCAGCAGACATGGGATGGAATCCAGCGAGGTGAAAGACTGCTGACCATGTCGTGCAGCGACAAGCTGTGCCGCTGGAATGCGCTGGGCCTGCAGGGTGCCCTGCTGTCCTCCTTCTTGGAGCCTGTCTACTTAAACTCCATCACGCTCGGTAAGCAGCGGTCAGCCAATGTGCAAACGGCCTCCAGAGTGTATCATTCGTGGCGAACATGCTTCCCGTTTGCACACCGACAGTGGCCACGTGATCACGAAATATTGAGAATGCATATTCTCAGGCTTCATTCATTGGCTTTGGCTGTTGAATGTAGCGTTACCAATTCATTTTGGTAAACAAGTTTCGTCCTTGGTCTACGAGCTCGCCCACATATTGGATCGTTGTTTGTAGTCTCCTGGCTATTCATTGCCAAATCGTAAAATGATTCTTTATCATTGTTTGTAGTCTCATGGCTATCTGCTGCCCAAATCTTAAACAAGGATTCTTTGTTGATGCACTTGTTTATAACCAACGTATGTTATTGTATGAATGTACCTATATCTCTTAAATGGGAGTCACTGCTTATTACCTAGCCAGTCCTGACCAATGAGAAGGGAGCTTGCATAATTCTCTTATATAAATGCAAGTGACAAAATGCTCTCTCTCTCTCTCTGTGAATTAAAATTCAAAACTCAATTGAGATACATTATTTTAGAATATATCCATATGCCCTGTAAATGGAAGTCACTACTAATTGCCTAACAGGTGTCCAATGGGAAGAGAGCCGGTAAAATTTGCTTACTTCGCACAAATGCACTCTGGTAGTTGAAAATTCAATTCAATTTGAAAAAGACCAACGGTGAGAAGGTACCAAATTTTATGATAGCAATCAATCCACGGTGAAGTGCACTGAATATACGTGTAAGTATCTCTGACGGCAACAAGAAAACAATCCGCGTACGAAGGCCACTCGTCATGACAGTGCTGCAAACGTATGTCTGCAAAAGGACAGCAAGATCTCACATAGAAAATAACTTGCTCCGCCTACCAGTAAACAACGTGAACTGTCTCCTCGCAAGCCCGAAGCTCAGCAAGCGATTGAAGGAGGAGCCCACTAGTATAAGGATAATACAATTATTGATAACTATTTTGGAATGTTTTTTAATTTTTGCTTCTCTAAAGATTTTACATCGTTAAGAAGGAACTGCAAGGAATCCTGTCAGAAGACTGGGCTCACTAGCTGGCCAGGTGAATGGACACTCACGCCAGCCTACCAAAGCAAAGATGGAGTTTTCCCGTAATTTTTCACGGGGTGTAAGCAAGTCAGGGTAGAAATATCAGCTGCCATGTACCGTCAGATTTGCCGGACTATATTGACCCAGTCTTTGCCTCTGGAATATTGCTGCAAACGATCCTGTGATCTGCACAGAGACAGGGCCTTTGGCTGTGGAGCTAGATCTCACGGTGTGCAAGAATTCAGACTTTGTAGAACTCTGCTGATCGTGGCAGTGCTTCCAACTGCACTTTGCGGCCACATTGTTACTTCTTACTTCTGCTTTTCCTGCACGTCCGAGTCCCTTGCCCAATACAGGACTACCTTCTGCAAGCAGGTTCGATAACCCCTAAAGGTGTTCTGCCTCTATGTAAATGAGGCTGTTGAATCAGCTGCCCTTCAATTTACAGTATGTGATTATACGAGAGCTGTGTGTGTGTGTGTGTGTGTGTGCTTGCGTGATCTAGATGCTGCGTGATTTGCTAGGTGATTTTCTAGATGCTGCGTGATTTTCTAGATGCTGAGTGATTTGCTTGCGTGATCTAGATGCTGTCCCCCAAGTGAATACAGAAAACTGCCGAAGACTTGTGATGAAGAAAAAGTGTTGTGCAGAAACCTCCAGTGAAATGAATACCTGCTGAGGCTGTTTTAGTGGAGAGGCACTGCGCCTGTCTGTGACTGCACTGCATCTGGGGCTGTTTTGCTCCTGTGTTTCGGTCTGCCTCAGAAAAATGTTCTAGATTACTCGTTTGACTACATAAAGTCGCTAGGTAGAACTCGCCCTCTGTGATACAAATTACTTTGCCCCCCCCCCCTATGCAGCTACCTGCAATTACTTCAGAGAAGGCTTCTTTTGTTCAAAGGAGCAATAGGGCTGTACATTGCATCACTTCAGTACTCACTGCATGTAAAATGAGCTTGTGTAGCTGGCGTGCTTGTTTAAGTCACGTGTCACACAATTCCCAGGCAAAGGCTGCTGGGAACTGTGTAGAGGCTTGCTCGAACATGCGACCTGTATGCCTTCAGAAGCAGGGATCCCTTAGTGCACTACTCAGCAGCTTATTTCTTTATTAGCCTGCCTGTATACATTGGGCACGTCGGTGTCCTTTAACGGCAGTATGTGAATTTCGCAGGCAGGCAGGCAGGGACGTATTAACTGCTTCTACACAATGCTCCTATTTGAATCTCCGTGCTGCGCTCAGTGAGTTTACAGGGCAGAGGAGGTTCGTTTATAGGAATCATAGAGCTCTCATTTTTAAAACATTTAGTAAAGAAAGGTGGCGATTTCAAGATTGACGGCAGCAATTTCCATGACTATTACTGTCCAATAGGTCCTGCATACATGCCGTTGCAGTGCACTGGCAATCGGGACTGATTGTTAATGTGATTTTTCAGCCGCAATGCAGCCTCCCTATCCGGAAATCGAGACTCCTCTACCTCCTCTACTTCTACTTATCTACTCCTCTACCCCACGCCCTCTCTCCTCTGCCCCGATGGTTAGCACAGCAGTGCAGCGATAGCCTAGAGGGAGGCTTCTGTAGCAGGCAGCCATTTGTCGTGTAGAAATGCCACGAGCTTGACGGAAGCTGGGTGCAGGTGAAACTGCATTTGGTGAAAGATTGTCTGTTGGCATGAACGAAGCTTATGCGCTAGACGTCGTGCTCGCTTACCAGTCGAGCGTAAGAGTAGACTTGCGCTGCAGCTTCTTTCCTGCTCGTGCATTTCACACGACCAATAGTAGCAGTTTGCATTTTAACTAACGCTTAGCTGCTCGTGCGTCCGCGTAGGTGCTTTCGATTCCCCAGTCGTAGACATGCCATTCGAATTTATTTCACCGGCCTAGCGCTGACACTCTGAGCCGCACCTCCGGCTGGTGCAGCCACCGCTGCTGCTGCTGCTGCTGCTGACAGCACAGCGGTCGCACTTTTTTTTAGGTTTCCTTTTCGATCCCGGTCACCTCAGCCGTGCCGTCTGCTGTCGCCTTGACCCCAGCTTCGGCGCGCTCAGCGGCGTGGATTCGAAGGCAGTGCAGCTTCCGGAGCCGTTCAGGCTGAACCATCCTGTCTTGGGCAGAGTTACAGGTGTGCTAGTCCGTGTGCACGGATTCGGAAGCAGAAGCGCGCTGCTAGCTGCGGATGCAGCTGCTGCTGCTGCTTGAACGGTGCAGACGCACGTGAAGCGAGTGCCTGCGCGCACGGCACACTGTGGGTCTGCTCTCACTCTGGTGAGGCAGCTGATTGGGCCAGGCTGAGTTGGAGGCTATTCGGACTGATTCTGACCTCTGCCCTGTTGCTGTTGGTCACTGTGTTTGTGCGAGCAGCCCGGAGAGTAGTGGATGGATCATGCCTGTTGGCTGAGCCCGGCATGATTCACATGGCTGCCGTGCGCTAGCTGCTTGTCGGCAGTGAGTGACTGTGACTCTCTCCTCTCTCTCTCTCTCTCTCTCTCACACTGTAGTTCCCAGTTTGTCTTTTGCCCCAAACATTCACTGCTGCTTTTCTTATTACCCCCAGTGACTTTTAGTTGCTTATTGCATGACGTAATGCATTGACGTAATGCATGGATACTTTTCTGGTT
The DNA here is from genome assembly GCA_009760855.2 of Cristatella mucedo. NCBI lineage: Eukaryota > Metazoa > Bryozoa > Phylactolaemata > Cristatellidae > Cristatella > Cristatella mucedo. The sequence goes on along the minus strand of WPIO01000019.1, from coordinate 2,336,374 downwards.
CAGCTCCTCAGAATTTGCCTCTCGGTGGACCCTCCCCCACCCCCCCCCCCAGGTCTTGACTGTTGGGATTTTGATTTTTGAGTTTCTGCAGTCCAAGTTGGCACAGGTAACAGTCATTATTCGCATATGCTCTCAGCTACCTTGTTGTGGGAAAGAGTGTTGTCACTAGCTAATTGGCTATTGGGAGAAGCCAGCACTAGAAAATTGTAATAATAATGATATATTTGTACATAGCTCCTTCAGAGAACATTTTTTCTAGGCCCATATGCTGTAAAGGGAGCATGATCAAATGGTTAGTGGAAACGTGCACTGCGTCAACAAGCATACTATGGTTAGTGGTAGCATGCACAGTGTCAGCATACAAATATGGTTAGTGGCAGCATGCACAGTGTCAGCATGCATAAGCACACAAAGGATAAATTACGAGGGCCCAGCAAATGCTGTGAAAAAACAGGTGCACTTTTAGCTTCTTTTTTTAAATGTCAAGTCACGAGATGTTATGACATCAGTCGGGAGTGAGTTCCAGGCTTTGGGAGCATACAAACTAAAGGCCCGGTCTCCAAACGAGTTAAGGCTGGTTCAAGGCATAGCCAAACGATTAAAGTAAAAAAAGCAGGTAGTATGCCGCCTAGCCTGGTTGGCGAGTAGCTCTGATAGGCTGGCTGGAGCCAGAGAATGAAGGGACCTAAAAGTGAGCGACAGAACCTTGAATCGATAGTTGTTCGATTGAGAGACAGTTCAGGTCGGCTAGAAGTGGTGTAATGTGGCAACTGAGATGCTCACAGGGCTACCTGCAGAGTTTTGCTCCAGCTGTAAGCACGTGATTGCACCGGCCAGTAGACCAGCAAGCAGTGAGTTACAGAAGTCGAGACGGGAGGTCATACATGCATGAACCAATTTGGATGTAGTATCCCTGTCTAAGCAGGCCTGCATTTTTGGAATGTTTTTCAGCTGAACGTAGGCAGACTTGACAGTGGAGCTGATGTGGTCGTCTAGTGAAAGGTCTTTTTGGAGAAGGACGCCTAGGTTTCACGCCGATTCAACAGGAGACTTGATAGCAGAGCCCTTTTCAGTGTTTAACCTTCCAATTTCAGAGTTGCACATAGTTTGCCCATAACTAGTAAGCTGGTTTTATCGTTATTCAATTTGACAAAGTTTGTAGCCGTCCAAGTGCAGATGTCAGCAAAACATGCAGCAAGGTAATAGAGAGAATTTGACGTGCTGGAGAGCTGGGAGGGATCAATGCATAAAGGTTCATTGTGTGTCATCCGCATAGAAATGGAAGCTTAGATCGTGCTTGATCACATTGGAAAGAGTGAGTATACATTTTGGAAAGAAGCAGACCAGGCACAGAGCCCTTAGGTACCATGTACTTCAGTGGTTCCTCGGATGATCTTTGACCGTTTACATCAATACCTCGGAGTCTCCCACTGAGACAGGACCTTATTGCAGCGCATTGCCAGTGATGCCCAGGTGAGATGAGAGGCTCTTAAGAGGGACTTGGCGATCAACAGTATCATATCCTGCCGAAAGATCTAGCAAAACAATCAGAGATACTCTATCTAAGGTCGTTATATACCCGAAGGTCGTTGTACACCCGAAGCAATGCTGACTTTGTGGAATGATTAGCTCTAAAACCAGACTGTTATTTACTTGCTAGGCTTGAAGTTTCATTGTAAGCGTTCAGTTACTTTGCCTGTCCTCATTCCGGTGTCTTGGATTGGAACGGCAGTAGGGACACAAGGCAGACGTTGCATAAGTTGTCATGATCTACTTTTACTCTGTTAGTTAATGGCCTTACAGCAAATGATTTTTTCAGTTTCATGGCCATGCAGTTTGTAAAAAAAAAGTCGTCCTTTGTAGCGTGCGATATTCCCCGAGAGCTGCAGAAGTCCAACGAGATAAGCATCAACTGGACTTGCTGCGATGGGTCTATTGAAGTATTGGATGGCACCCGTGGACTCATCGTCCCCAGGTGATTACCTTTACTCGGTGATGTCTTCTTTGGCTTTGTACACTTATTATGCACATACTTGTGCAAGCTAGTCTCTGGTGCTGAGCCTACTGGTATGGCCTGGCCCAGTCTTTATCTCAGTAATAGGGCACCGCGTATAGCTGTTCCCATTCGCTTTCACTCGCCTCTTCATGCTGACACTAGCCGATGCACCGATCAGGAAGCCTGTGCCTCTCTTCTAGAAAAGGAGTCATCCAGAAAAATCACCTGCAAAATAGTGAACCATCTGTAAAGGCATCAGTGGATAGAAAACAATCAAGCCTCGTGTGGTACAAAATGGGGCTGAATATTGTCCGACTGGCTTTAGTTGGCTGCTTTTTTTTTTAAGTGACTTGTCTCATGTATTCGTCGGATTCTTTAAGGTATTTCGTCCAACTTTTGCGAGTGAGCCCGTGGTTCGTTGTGTCGTGTGCAATTGCTAGCTGTGTGAGTTGTATTAGCATCTGAGTCCAGTAGTCCGTTTGTGAAATTGCACTTGGCGCCGATGCCAGCGGTGCTGCACCGAGTGGTGAGTGTCTCATCGATTCCATTGCCGTCAAAGAAGTGCCACCGTGCTGCTTCTCTGTCATCTGTCATTGTTCGTGGAGGCCGTGTACAGGGACGTTTGCACCGCCAAGTTGCATGCCCACGAGATCACTGCTGCTGCCCTCAGATCTTTTTGTCACCATGCTTCACCATGTTTCACCCAAAGAACGTTTTGAACTTCACGGCAAAAACGTTGGCTGCAGCAGAACGTTCGTGCATGCTTCAGTGGCTAGTTGGCAGTTTGCCTTTTATTTTAAAATGCCACGGCCGATGAGCCGTTTTTGTATCGGCTATACTATATTGAAACGTGTGCATGCCAAAGCGATTGCTAGATTATGGCAGTACTTGGAGAGTGTTAGCGATGGCCAACCCCAACCAACCGAGCAGCCGTGGCATGTGGATGCTGCTTGGCGTGAACCGTGGCACGCACGCTTTTAACTGCAAACGCTCCTACGCCACAGCAGCATCCTACGTAGTGCGTCGTATGCCCTACGCAGCAGCAGCAGCAGGGCTTTTCTCTATACGTTGCAGAAGCGGTGCAAGCAGCAGTCCTACATCGCGGCTCGCAAAGCGGTCCTTGTTCGCGAGGTTTCTCGGAGTGTCGTTGAAGCTAGCGTGCACGGCAGCTGTCGGCGGCAGCGCTGCTGCCAGGGCGGCCAGAGATGCTCTCGAAGGCGGCCAGCAGCTCACCTACAGAGATGCTAAGCTCGCAGCACAAGACTTTCAAGCCGCAAAGAAGGAAATGCTGAGAACTTTCGAGAGACGCAGGTTCGGGGCCTGGGTGTCCAGGCCGGTCGAGGAGAAGCTCTTCACCTGCCCACCGAGCGAGGGCTGAGGCGAGCGCTCGCCGCCGGAGGAGGAATGCACACCTCTTGCTGTGCTGTCCAGTGCAGCTATTTTCGTGCACTTGCTGTATGCATGGCTGTAGTGCAGCAAGCGCTAGCCAGCAAGAGCTAGCCAGCAAGAGCTAGCCAGCAAGAGCTTCGTGGGGGGCCGGGGTGGCCGTGAGCCGGGCGAGTTTCGACATCAGCACCCTGCTTTGCTACGTGCCGGCTGTGACAGAAGCCATTGGCATCGGTGGTTCTAGCCCTTACTGGACATCAACAGCAAATTGAACAGATCCAAGGAAAGTGTCAAGATGTCAAAGCAATAATGAAATCACGTTAAAATTTATTGTATAAATACATATATATATATATATATATTTCTATGTGTGCATGTACTTACATTATATATGTGTACCTATGTGCACTTTACGTTCTCTACCTTGTGTTGCAGCAGCAGGATGTGAGATATTCTCTGCAGCTGCTGCTGCCTACAGCTGCGAAGTAATGCGCTTTTTACTCTAGCTGGCACAATAGGTATGGCGGCTAGCGGCATGTGGCGCCTGCTTGCTGCCTGGACGTGGACGGAATGCTTGCACGCGCCCGTAGGCATCGGGCGGGGGCGGGCAGGGGCGGCATGGTTCCTGAACGTGTAAAGCCTCGGATGACCGCCAAGATTGGAGATGGCTACCTGGTGCAACAGGTCGTCAGCAGCAGGCACTTGCCAAAACTGCCTTTGCTTTGCGAAAGGTGGAGAGCACCATGCCTGTGCCTTGCAGCCGGGCACCGTGCGTCTGTAGCGGCCCACGGCTCGGTGAGTAGCGAGGTCCTGCGAGGTGGCCCTTGTTCGACCGGTGCATTGCTGCATTGCTGTCGAAGGTGACCCTGCTGCCGCTGCTGCACGTCAAACCCACGAGTCTGCAGCTGCGGCAGCATCATCGTCCACTCTCATTGCTAGCGAGACGCGAGTCGAGCCGCTGCCGCCTCCAGTGCCAAGCTGCTGCTGCCGTGCCGAAGACTGCCTACGATCGACCTTGGCATACAGAGGCTCACTCGATTCGGCGCGAGCCTGCCTCTCAGGCAGCCAGTGGGGCAGCGTTTCTGCCTCGCCACCTCCGTGCAGCTCCTACAGTCCGCAGCAACAGCAGTGCAACCGAAGCCGGTAGGAAGTGCCTGCTGGGAGCACACTGGCAGCCCCAACCCAGGCGAGAGGGTCAGCGCTGCCAGCACCACCACCACATTTGCACACCTTATGTACACTCGAGCACGCGTGCACACACACTCGCATGAGCACACGCTCACGTACCCGGTCGTAGTGAGCGGACAGAGATGGCGCTGAGACGACAGTGTCGACGGCTGCCTCTAGATATGACTGGCCGTCAGCATTCTGGTAGCTTGGCCAGTGACTTGAAAGGCCGGCTCCTGCCTACAAACAACAGCGGGCATAGTATGCCAACGGGTCATGCCAATCAAAGAGCCGCATCAGGTGACTTCTCTCTCCAATATGCCCTTTCATCTCTCCCTTAATTGCCTGCTGCTTCCAAGGTCAAGGTCTGACCCCTGCCCTGGTTTGATCCTGGCTGTACCCATGGCAGCAACAAGAATGCAAATGATAGCTGCCCGATTGCCTGGTCGGTAGGATCTTACAGGCCACTTCCACTTTACTTATCATCGACACGTGCAAACGACGCGCCGTGGCCTTGATTGTATGGGCGCTAAGCATGGGAGGGTTGGACTGCCAGGCTGCAGCCCACCCTCTAAACCGAGAGGCACCGAAAAGTTGAATCATGCACTACGATCAGCTGGCTCACGTAAGGTTGAGATTCTGCTCTCTCTTAAAAAGTTGGCCCCCTTCGCGAATTCCTTGCTAATCAGCCGAGTGGCGAGGCAATGGTGGCAGCCTCGTGCAAACTGTGTCGTCCGTTGCACCGCAGCAGCAGAGCTCACCTCGAGCTGTCCGGATTGGCTTTGCCCTTCGCCCCCTGCGCCGCTGCCCGGCCTTGCAATTGAAGCGACCGCCAATGCTGGCCGAACGGCATGCAAGGCGAGCCGCTCCTCTCGAGCGCGAGCTGCCGCCGAGGGCAGCGAAGCCACCGATTCGGCGTCAGACCGCACGGCAGCATTCTCTGCTCTTGCGGCCGACCTCGACTCTTGCGATCCGCCGACCAACGAGGCCTGCGGAGGTGGCGGCGAGGCGCTGGTGGACCTGCACGAACGTCAGCCAGCGCACACTCGCTGCCTGCACAGCACGTTTGGTGAGACGGAGGCCGGGCGCCAGGAATCGCTGGAGCCGCCACGATCACGCGTCGGCCGCCTCGCCAGTTTGAAGGGGTGCAATGGCACCGTTGCTGCGCGGCAGCAACGCCACGAGTCGGCAGCGCTTGCTCGCACCTGGGGTGCATGGCCTTCGTGGTGAAGTCTGCCTCTTTCCAGCCTCGTTTCTTGTACGTCGGATGGAGCATTGAGAACTTCCACAGTGTGGCCAGCAGCTGGCGCACGCAGGCCAGCGTGCGAGCCTCATACTTGCCCTGACTCTTGGCCATGGTCATGAGCCGCGCCAATCCATCGCCTTCGTTTACTATGGTGCTGCAACCACAGGTGTCGAACGTCCATGGCATGGGCGGCAGCAGCAGCAGCAGAGCGACCGGGCAAGAAGGTGGATGCCCCTGAGGGGGGGTAGGGGGAGGGGCTGGGAATGACGGCAAAGTGTCCTTCGAGAAGTCCTTCGATGCTGCAATGGTGGCGCTCTGCTCAAGCTCAAGCGGCCTACCCAGCATGCTCGACGTTGTCTTTGATGATCTCCTGCAGTGTCGCGACGACTGCACACACGGTCTGCTCGGAAAAGCGCTGCTCTCGCATCGATGGGACCCGTGGCGGAAGCTTGGTCAGCAGTGGCTGGATCGCATACTTGCCTACAGCGATGGCAAGCGATGCAATGCAAAATGAAGCTCGTGATGCAGCTGGAAAGCGAATGATTGGCAAATGATGAGAGAATGAGCCACGGAGCGTCAACGCGAGACTCGTGCACATTTCGCATCGACGATGGGACACGCAGCAGCAGCAGCAGCAGTGACGGCGGTTGTACCGATGAGCTCCCTGTTGCGGGAATCTATCGCCAGATTTCGCAGGGCAATGACAGCGGCACAGACGACACTGTCTGCCTCCAGGCCGAGCAGCTCGACGACGATGGGAAGGCCCTTCTCTTTTCTTATCTTCTCCCGAAGATCAACAGCTGGCTGCAAGAGAGGTTGCCCGGTGATGTTGTAACTTTCGTCTCTCTCTCGCTCTCTCTCTCTCTCTCTCTCTCTCTCTCTCTCTCTCTCTCTCGCTCTCTCTCTCTCTCTCTCTCACTCACGCACTGCTTCTTATGTCTCTTTCAGCTTTGTGCTAAACCTGTGACTAATCAGCTGAACCAACGACAAGTTTCTGCTCCACCACATATGGCAATGCAGGTCCGTGGTTCGTTCATGCAGTTCGAAGCCTTCACGGGTGGAGTGACTTATTACACGAGAGAGAGAGAGAGAGAGAGAGAGAGAGAGAGAGAGAGAGAGAGAGAGAGACTGATGGAAAGACACTAATAAACTGACAAAGAGAGCAAGAGGGAGAGAAAGAGAGAGCACTGGCAAGCGACACACTGACCTGCCATTCACAAGCAGTCAGGTTCTGCAGTGCTCCGATGGCAGCTTCGAGGGTGTCTGGGTTGGAGCAGTCGGCGAGCAGAGGAAGGTAGATATGCGCGACTTCAGACTGCCACAGCTGTTCTCCTCTCCCACTTCCCAGTGGAGAACGACTACAAGATAGCAGGAGCATGCATCAAGCTAGGGGCTAAACTTAAGAATCCACGGCACCCATCCCGATAGGCGAAATGCAGGTGAATGCACTGAAACACAGAACACGGCCGTAAGAAAGCAAGCACGTTTGCAGTAGCCATACGAAACGATCGGGTCCCTTGGCACACAAGGCCCCATAATTTTTTTATGAACCGTGGCTCAGCAGGCTTGGGGCTTTGACTGTAACGTATAGCTCTTCGGTTAGTGATTATAGGGTCCGCTTGCAAAACGAGGGTCCTCTGTCTGGGGTGCCATCAAACGTCCCGGAACTTTATTTTCCGTAATCATGGACATGTACAACAAAATGTATCCAACCAAAATCATACATTTTTCCAGTGTCGGTTAAAACAAGCAGAGCTGAACTCGCATTTCAAATTTCACTCCGATACTAAAGTATTAGCCAAGTTGTGGATTTTACAAGGAACAAACCTACACTGGAAATGAAGCTGTGTGGTGAGCCGTGATGGCACACTAGGTAAGGCGGTTGCTTTCACAACCTCGGTCCCGAGGTGGTGGGTTCGATTCCTGCGGTGGGCGATTCTATATCGCCACTGCAAGCGGTGGTGATAGCCATAAAGGTTCTTCTTTCGCTATACAAAAAGAGGCTGTTTAATCAGCTAGGACTTATTTATTTAAAAGTCACAAGAATGCACCTTAACTAGCTTCACGTATGTACCTCGATTTATCAAGGTTAGACAAAGTTGAGATACAAGTCGCATACTATGCAGAGATTGGTAAATTTGTTATTTATGTAATTAACGTATCTCCATCTTAAAACTTCACTAAGCCACAAAGAATATGTGGATGTTACACAGGAGAGTTTTGTATAGGGCACTCACAGCCTAAGCGGCTTTTGGTATACATTTGGTAGCCAACAGACTTAATCTCACTTACAGATGTATTGCTTCCCGTTTACATCCGGGTTAGGCATATCACATTTTCTTTTATGAGGAAGTCGTCAAAGCTTCCAATCCCATTCCTAACATATTTGTCTTTTGAAAAGTACCTTAAAAATATATGATAGTCGGAAAAAATTATGGATATTTTCTTGACATTCCCCCCTAAAGTTTGGACACTTCAATTTTAAATCTCTTAATTCTCTTGCTCCGGGCTACCTATCCTAGACGATCCCAATCATGCGACTTATCATTCTAACTACTCTTCTGAATAAAATAATTTAGCTGTATTTCTAACCAACTTCAACTGGAACTCACTTCCGATTGACGTTACGACATCCACTGACTTGACCCACGTGTTCCTTACAGCATATGCTGGGTCCGTGTAAGTTGTTCTTTGGTGTGCCAGTGCATGCTGAGACTATGCATGTTATCACCCAGCAATTGACATGCTTCCTTTACAGCATATGCAGAATGCCTAGAAAGATTTAGTTTTCTTAGGTAACTATGCAAACAAATATCGTAATATTACTATTATTGTTATATAAGGGACGATCGTCAAAGAGACAGAATAGAGAAAAGGCAAAACATTGTTGAGGGGGACGCGAAAGAGATGAAAGATGGTGAGTGATAGAGAACGTGGCACGATGAGAGAGTGGCTGAAACAAAGAGCAACAGAAAAACTAAAAGTGAAGGCATTGCCACAGCAGACAGACTTGCAGATAGGTGCTTCGAGGAAATTGCATGACAATGTGCGTGAGTGGGTGGCTTTGTGGGCTACAGCTTCCGATGTATCATCTATCCTTCCCCGGACTCTTGTCATTTAGCTGTGCCCTTATTTAGCCTTCAAATCTTGCAGGCCATATGCCGGCACACAACATCCCCCAAGCTGCAATGTTTAAATCAAAATTGAAGATCCCACGTGTTTCTTTCAACATGCATGTAACAAGGATTAGGCCAAGGAGATCGAACCCTGACCTGATTAGAGGCAGCCAAAAATAGAAAGAGGTTTTCACACCCTAATTGCATGTATATTATTATAGTAATAATGCCTTGTGCTTTTAAGATTATATTACCAACTAACTTGATATTGGCAGTCAGACAACCCGTAAGATCAGGTAGTCTTTAAATAGAAAAGATTGTCATCTGAGTATTTTGCTAAATAGCTAGATTTTGCTGTAGGGGTAGAAGACCAAGGAACTCAAATTTTGCTAAGCACTGATATTTTCTGCTGATCACGATACTTCGTTTGTGCGGTTTTAACCTGCTTTTCCGTTGACTCAAACTATTGTCTTTCGTCTATTGGGTCTTGATTAGAATGTGGCTACGTCTTGAACAAATGTATAGAATTGCTGACGGCAGTTAAAAAACCCGGCTAATGCCACTTCAGTGACATTTATACTTTTAATTTTTACAAGAAGACGTTCGTGGGCACAGGTTTAACTCTCTTGCCTGGGATATTTGCTTTTGTTTGCAGCTGCAGCATTAGATGACTTCTTGCTGGAGCCCTTCAAGCATCTAGAAAGTACGGACGGTGCGGGTGGCGTTGCACATGGTGTCGATCTTCTTGCAAACTCAACTTCCGTATCGTAGTAGTCGGGATAGTCTATCTCCATGAGCCGATAGGACAAGTTTCTTAGGATGCAGACACAGTTTTCAACGGATTTGTTGTCTACAAAGCATTACAACTAATGTGGTTTTATGACCTTAATGTCACAATTTGGATAGCTGATGACGGCACAGTGTACGAATTAAACAACTTACCGATATCATTCTTTCCAATAGCTGCTTTAACTATGCAGAGCAGCGATTCAACTAGGCCAGTGCACTCCCGGAGCTTCTTGCGAGCGTAGAATCCGTCGGAACTGACGTTCCTGAAATAATAATCATGCAATGTAATGACAACCTGTTAATCGAATACAGCTGAATCAGTGCCTTAACACAGATCGGCTGTGCATCGCGAGACCATCGCCAAGTGCTCGTGCAATTGAGCAATCCATACCGTTGGATGGCAGCCTGTGTTACATAAAATGGGAGGGATCCTTCGACCCTTGTAAAGAATCCTCACTATCCGACTCACTTAATTCTCTTTCGACCTGCATCAACCACATTCGAACTGCATGGAGACTAACTTACTGAAGCTTACCAATGATTCGACCAACCCAGTAGTTACAATAATAATAATATTAATAGTAGATCAAACTCACGATTGGTTCATCTAGCACTACCCCGTCTGCTATCAATCTGGGCATGCTAACAAAAACGACTTGTCATTAGTATTGCCTCCACCGTAAAGTCTTCTTACATTCAGTAGGGAACATTGCTAAAATCAGGGCATGCATATACAAGGGTATAGAACCCAAGCTAGTTCATGCGTTCGTGACTGGATTCAGGACTACGGTCAGTATCCTTAATAGACTGCAGCTGGTGCACGACTCAGCAGCACGTCAGGTCTGTCGTGACCGGCATAGCTGCCACATCAACCACTTCTGTTTGGGCTTCACCAGCTACCAATCAAGCACCAAATCGACTTCAAGATCCTCTACTTGTCCTACAGGTTGCTTCACACAGCTCACGCCAGCCCACTAATGTGACCTCACTGCTCCCACGGCGTGCTCTCGCTCTCAACCTGCTCCTCCTCCTCCTCCTCCTCCGGTCGTCTCACCGTCCCCCACTATATCGTCCACCTTCGGTGTGTATGCACCAAAAGTGTGGAGCTTGCTTCCAGCTTCTTTTCTCACCACCAACATTGACTTTGCAACAATCAAGTCTCAGCTAAGGCCGCATCTGATCCGCCCGGCTTTCCCATTTCTCTTTAAGTTGGTGAACTTGTCTTGTTTGTTCCTGTTCAAGCTCTTCATGCTCACTCGTGCCTGATTCTTCAGAAGATCGTACTGGCCAGGGGCCCAACTAACCAGTGGCCCCGAGTGTCTTCTTGTGTAGTGCTGCATGCTCGTCTAAGCATGACGTGTCATGCATGACACCTGTGAGGTTCTGTATGCCGCTCTAAACATGATACCTTGTATGCCATTAACCCTGGGTGATTGCTTTTCGTGCAGCAAGTTGTGAAGAACCCGAATAGATATTGGGTTCTCTCATGGTGCTATACAAACGACTTACTACTATTATTACTAATTTTGACTAGAAACTTTCATCAAGGCTCTACAAATAGTTTCGATGTGGCCATGCGAATGATTTTTAAGCCCAAACATACCCAGTCACTTGAAACATTTACTAGAAAGGAAATGCTGGGGATTGCAGTCATAGTGTTGAGGCAGGTCACCTTTCTCACTGCAGCTTACAAATCCGGCGCACGAGGCTACGCTTGTGCCCCCTTCGCAGGTCTCCTTCCTTTCTCACCACAGGTGCTTATCCCATGATGTGTTACTAGATTGCATCATTCATCTGTAACGATGCACCTCTTTTTGAATAATCCTTTGTTACTGTATTGCTCGACTCACACCAGCTAAGCTTCTCATTTGTCACTCTGGGTGTGAGAATAAGGGTTATTGGCCATGGACCTCACACCGAAAGCCATAAAATCACTGGTTAAGACAGAAAATTGTTCAGTATAACGACAACTTGATCGTCATGGCATTGCAAAGTTATAGACAGGAATAAATTAGATGAAATTGCAGGTGGTTTAATGATCTGTGCTGTCCTAAGGAGCCTAAACATAATATGCACACTCAATTCGTGTATATATATATATATATATATATATATATATATATATTTACATATATATATATATATATATATATATATATATATGTGTGTGTGTGTGTGTGTGTATATAACCTACAGAGAACTAAATCTCTTTCTAGGTACTTTGCACATGCTTTAAAGGAAGTACTGGTCAACCGGTCACCAATAGGGTGCACAATGTCAACATGCAGAAGCGTACACAATATTATACACTGGGATGGAGTTAATGCTTTGAGTATCAGGGAGATGTTTAGCTTCCTTTAAAGTGGCATCAAGTCAGGGGATGCTGTAATGTCCGTCGGGAGTGAATTCCAGAATTTTGAAGTATACGAACTAAAAAGGCACGGTCTCCAAAGCATGTGAGGTTAGTTAAAAGCCCAGCCAAACGACTTTGTCAGAAGAGTGGGTCGTACGATGGAAAGCCCGAGAAGGAAGAATTTCTGATAGATATGCTAGAGCAAGAATAGCAAGAATAGAGCAAGAATATCGATAGATCTTAAAGTAAGTGACGTAACCTTGATATCGATACATTGCTGGACAGAAAGCCAGTGATTCAGCTGTGTTTCACAATGTCTAGACCCGAGTTCCTCGTTACAATGATTGGCTGCATTACCATCAGGGAGAAAGAGAAGTGGGCAAAAGGAGACTCAAGCTCGGCTATAGTTCCTTAAGTTTTGCTATGATGAGACATCAGCAAACTGTAAAATGAAAAGGCTGCAAGTAGCTGAGCATTGTCTTGACAACGATTTCTGAATAAAAATTTCGAATAACAGTGCCGATAGCAACATAACGTTTACCCACGTGTGCTGGAAGGAAACGTGGAGGTTTTACATTTGAGCACTCACTAGATAGTTTTGACAGTTCAGCACTCCTGGTGCAAACTATTTTCACATAAAGCTAGTGAAAGTCGATTTTTTTTCACACCTCCAGCTGGGAAGGAATAAGATAGTAATACTAGTAATAGATTTGTATAGTGCCCTCAGAGAATGTAATCTCTTTCTAGGCACTATAGATATGGAGTCACTCAGCTCGGGGATGGGGCAGGAACCCTCCCCCCAGTTCCAGTGAAGGGGTGGATTGTTGAGCTTCAGGGCTTCAGCCGTCGGCTTCAAGGCACGATTCATGCTGCCTGCTTTATATGGCGCAATCACGTGCTAAGCCCAAGCACACGGTGCCACCGAAGCAGCGGTGGTGGCGGCAGCGGCAAAACCTGAGTGTGCCGCTTCCATTCCTGAACACCGTCGACCAGTACACGTCAGGCGGTCGCTCGCCGTCGCTTGGCCGGCGCGGGTCCCAGCCAGAGTGCGGTATGACGACCGTGTTGGTGAGAACGGTCAGTGCAGCGTCGATCACGGGCCGCTTGAGCGCCTACAGGCACAGTGCTGCATTGCATCTGAACCTCACTTTTGCCCAGCAGCCTAGCGCTCGCTGCAAGCTTCAACCAAGAAAAAGTTGCCAACCTTGACCAAAACATCGGCGAGAGTGGGGGGTGTACGTAGGGGCAGGTTTTCGACCATGCACCAATTCAGGGTTAGGGCTGCAAAGGTACTAGTGGCGAGCCCAATGCATGCAAAAGGTAATGTTAACAGGCTGCACGCACAGAGAGCAGTTGGCTAGCACATAGCGGTGACGAGGTTAGCACGAAACAACGCAGCTTCGGGGCGTGACTTGCTATGCTTGAGAGGGGAGAGAGGGAAGATCATCAGCCATGCTGCCAGGCCAGCAGCAGCAGCAGCAGCAGCGATCGCCCTCTCGAGTTCGAGCAGTCGGGGACCCCCCCCCCCCCTAGCAGGCGCAGCAGGGCAGGGTAAGGGGCGGGGCGCGTAGCCATCGCTGCCACCACCGCTCACTTTACAGGAGGACAGGTTCCACAGTATGCCGGTGGCCAGCTCGCGGACGTCGCTGTCGGCGCTCTTGCGCAGCAGACGCGCCAGAGCCTCGATGCCGTTGCAGTCGCGCAGCTCCCGCTTTGCGTCGTCGTTCTCGCGGCCGCGCGTGAGATTGAGCAGGCAGCCGCACACGACGCGCTGCACGTCGACGGTGTCGCACGTGTGCAGGAGCTGTGCAAGCACCCGTATGCCACCCAGCGACCTGCAGCGACAGTAGCCCGCTGCCGCTGCTGCTGCCGCTGACCGCCGAGCAGTCAGTACGACGGTGGTGGCGCACAGAGCGGACGTCTCCGGGCATTGTTGCCACGAGATCTGCGACGGGAAGGGGTGTCGGCTGCTGCCATACCTGGCCTTGGCCTTCGTGCCATTGTTGTTGAAGCACAGGTGCTGCAAGTAGGCGGCCGCGTTGCGTAGCACCACCATGTTGCCCTGAGACAGGAGGTCGATCACCTCACCCAGGTCCGGGCTGTGCCACTGTGCGTCTGCTGCAGGAAAGCGGCGAGAGCATGCTCTTTGCAGCTGAGCGAGCGAGCGAGCCCTGCTGCTGCTGCACGAAGCTCGCTACAGGAAGGCAGCAGCAGAAGAAGAGTGCAAAAGTTGGAAGCAAGCGCAGCGTAAGAGCAACCGACCGACCCCACGACCCGAGTAGCAGTAGCGGTAGCAGCGGATGGACGAGCGAGCCGGGCAACGTGCAGCAGTGTTGGGAAGAACCAGCAGATTCACAGCAGCAGCAGCAGGCTCTGCATCGCGAGTGCTGGACTGTTCTAGCTGCTGCACCGGCGGTGGCTGCTGCTGCCACGGCGCTCCACTTTGCCAACCTTGACTTTGGCTGTCAATGGAGATCTTTGAGCCCGACAGGACAGCGCGAGGCTGCATCTGACTGTTGTAGTACACAGACTCGAACAGCTGACCGTAGCCCGGTGGACCTGCAGCATCCGAGAGCGTGAGCAGCCGATCAGCTAGAGCGAGCAGCCTCGGCAAGTGGCGCACTCTGCCACCGGGCTCGGGGTGTGCAGGCAGCGCCTGCGGCCCCTTGCAAGTACGATATTGGTCAGAGTGTAGAGCTTGTCGTGCGGCTTGAAAAAAAGGCTGTTTGTAAAAAGAAAAGGCTGTTTGTAAGCCCGTCAGTCGTGACGATCAGTCATGATCAGACATGCTCGTCCGATCCGGCTTGCTCAAGCCAGTAGAAGCCCAGCCAGTGGCCTTGCCTCGCTGGCAAGCTAGGCTGCACCCATCGGAGAGCGTTCAAAGAAGAGCACAGACCGGTGTCACCTACGTCGCCTACGAGAGTGCGACCGAGCAATAGACTTCGGCTAAGACGCCGGATGAGCACATTCAACGTTAGCATCTTGTTAGTTCATTGAGTACGCCTGTTCCGCAGACAGGACGTCATATTTCTGGATTTCACACCCACACAGACACAGCAGGGAGGGAGGCTGGAGGTCAGGTTCTGACCCCCTTGGACCGACCTGCAAAGGTCGTGTGGGCCTAAGCTGATGCTGGCTATGACCTGGGCATACTAGCGTGTAACAGGTACTGAGTGCAATTGGCTAGCAGATACATAGGATAAAAATATATATAATTCATTTGTATAGCGCCCTAAGGCAACTTAATCTCTATTCAGGCACGGAGGGGCAGACAATCAAAGGCAGGTTGAAGGACCTCTGCCTGTGTGGCCTACCACCCGACACCGTCCCTTTAGAGCCGGTCAACAAGAGGCTTAAGCCTATTGGCTCGCTAGGTACCTATGGTATTGAGTTTTTGAGTAAGGAGGTAATTTCCATATATATTGCACACATGCATGCATATGAATGCACAAACACACACACATACACAAACACACACATACATACACATACACACACACACATACACACTCTCTCTCATGTATGCATGCAATAAGAATAATAATAATGATAATTGTAATTCTTTCGTATAGCATCGTAAGAGAACCAAATCTCTTTATAGGTGCAGTACAATTTGCAGCAAGACAAGAAATAGCCATGAGTTAGTGACAAGCAGGGTAGCATGCAAACGCACACAAGAAGACACTAAGGGCGGCTGCTGCTGAGTAGGACCCGCAAAGTAGATGCTGTGTACATACGTACAGGTAGGTACCTGCATACACGGTCAAATATGCTCTTTGTGATGTCAGAATTTCAATATTTTAACCTGCAAATCAGCTTATAAAAATCCAGCCCGGTGGTATCTAAAGTTGACAGATGGCTTGCCTTATTCAGGCGAATACTCAGCCGAAGATGCCCGAATAAGATCAGCAAGAAGTGAGACAACTTGGCGATAAGCGAGCAGAGGTTGAGAGAACGAGAGGCAAACTCAAGATACTTGCATGAAAGCTGCCACGACTATACAAAGCCAGCGGTTACATTGCTCGTGTGTCCAGCACGGCCAGATCCACAGCGGCCTCGGTGAGGGATGGGGGCAGGAGTAGACGTGTACATACCAAGCAGCTCGCTTCCAGCCGTGGTCACCGAGCAAGCGTCAGGAGCCCGATTGCGAGAGCCCAATCGTCGGGGCCAGCCGCCGCCGCCGATGGCCAGCTGCTGCTCGCGCTCCTCAAGTGCCGCCGCCGACGGCGGCAGGACGCCGTGAGCTTGCTGCGAAAGCCACTGATGCGGCTGCTCCTGATGCCGCCAATCTAGGTCAGCCGAACTGTGGTGCGTGCAGAAAAGACATGCAGCTTCGGCACTGCAGCTTCGGGAACGCTTCCCTCCCATCTATTGGCTGGCACCGACCGGCATCGACCCCCTGCCTCGTGTCATGAACGGATAGGTGGCCCAATACCCCCTGATCCGGGCCTGCGGGCAACTCCACCCCCAATGGCACCGACCGGCTGAGACCGCACGGCGTCGGCTTCCGGGTTACTGCATGTGCAGAATTGCGAATTTGCAAAATTCCAGAATTTCTCAGCAGCTATTGCACAATCGCCTCCTGCCAACTGGCTCCAAAAGCCGAGCTGCGTGTGTGCGTGCACGCCAAGCAAAAGCTAGGCGGAGACGCGCCCACCGGAAGTCCACGCATCTCTGCGGAGCGCGCCCACCGGTGCTAGGCAGAGACGCGCCCACCTTCGCCCACCGGACTGCAGAGACGCGCCTTGCGGCCTACGGCTGCCGCGGTTGAGTCCCTGAGTGCCGCACTCTCCCGGCTGCTGCTGCGTGCTGGCGCCAGCAAGTTGCGGTTTAGGAGCGAGCAAGCACGCACTCGAGAGTACGATACGACGAGCCGGCGTCGGTGGCGAGCCGGGAGTCGGCGGGCGCCGGTGCCAGATCCGCTGCCACGGGCCGGCTGCTGCCGTTAGAAGCCTCCGGCGCTGACTGCCAGTGATTGGTCGGTGGCCTTCGGCGCCGAGCTGATGCTGCTCCTTCTCCTCCTCCTCTGTTGCTCTCCTCGCCATAGATCGAGGAGCCCGCATCGAGGAGAAACTGCTGCTGCTGCTGCCTGAGGCTCGGTGCTCGGCCGCTCGCGGCGCTGCCCGGACGACGCGTCTGCGCCGCCGAGGGCTGCACGGACGACGCGTCACCATTCCTGTGCAGAAAATAAGAAACGTGCCCTTAGGTCACACTGATGCATGCCACTCCAACAGCTAGCACAGCCTGGGCGTGCGACACCTAGGCTGATGCTAGCTGCGGCTGCTACTCTCGGGGGGGGGCCCGAGTGCCCCTCCCCCATCGGCATCTGGCTTGGCTGCTGCCGAAGCGGTGGCCATCATGCCAGCGCCGTGAGAAAGCGCGAGTGTCGGACCGTTTGCAGACAAACTATTGGCAGGCTGCCCACTGCAGCCCACGTGCTTGTCCTTTTGCGTAGCGATCATTTCACGACAAGTGCAATACTTGGAACACATGCAGGGCAATCCCGCTAAGCGGAACAGTTACGGCAAGAGGCAAATGCAGCTGCAGTCAGCAGGATAGATAAAGCCCACCCAGCGACTCAAAATGGATGTCGTAATGCAAGGAATTACTGGAAGAAATGCTGCACCTTAACTTCTGCACCAGAATAGTGCCACCTGCTATAGGTGCAGGCATACCCTCCTCTGCCAGACAGCCCCCCCTACATCTGGGTGGTGTCGGGAAGGTTGCACGTGTGCGAGCAGTGCTGGAGCCCTTGAGGCCTCTCTAAACCTAGTTTAACCTTCAAAATTGGGCAGATATTGGATACAGAGGAGCAGGTAACAGATAGCATCAAGCGACACTCACGTGTGATATTCGAGCCTATGGGCGTTAATTTAATTTCCACGAGCAACCCTCAAAATGTTGACACGTGACAGCCTCCAGTAATGAAGAGCCGACCGGAGGCAGTACCGGGTCAGACCAGTCACCAGTACTGAGCAGTGTTTGGGGTGGGTCACGTGTGTTGGAGCAGCAGAGCCAAGCAATAACCACTACCAGTGCAATCTTTGCCAGATTGCCAGATTGCACTGCCTCCCCTTGGAATTGTGCAGCTGAGCAGTTACTAACCCGTGAGATATTGATAAGAGCTTAGGCTGACTCAGGTGGCCTTTCCGTGAGCCATAGGTCCATCTTCCAGCAACTACCTAGGTAGGAACTTGCTGGGGAGATGATGCTGCTGCGTCGTGGCCTTTGTAGCAAACGTCTAAAATCGATGTCGTAATGAACGACTTTCGGTTTTCAGACTTGGCTAGTTCAAACCGTGCAAGCCTTAGACAATTTTATGCAAAGTTACTCATTAATTGGCAAAGTTATACGTAAAGCACCGGCCTCTTGCTATGACATCGATGCCAAAATTTGTAAGAACCAGCACACATTTTAAAGCAAAGAGAGTGTGAAAAATCTTGGTCGTGACTGCAAAGCTAGCTGCCAATCCCGGGAGCTGCATCCAAGCAGTTGCAAACGTTCGTGCAAGCTTGCAGATGCCTGCATAGTTTGTAGTTGACTACTTGGCAAGTAAAGGCTTTTGCTCTTGGGGTCGTAGGCATCGGACTCATCGAACTCACTTCGGCAAATCTTGAAAACTAATACTTTCCCTCCTGCTGCTGCTGACAGTGGCATATTCCACAGTGGCTGCACTGCTGCTGCTGCTGCTGCCATGCAACTGCTGCTGCTATGCTTGCTCGACTGTTCTCCTCTTGACTCACAGCCACGCCTCTCACTTTCTCCTAGCTGTGTGAGAGATGAAGCCTGCTGGCTGCCGTAGCAGCACAGAAAGCCACTATCGGCTTGGAGTGCTCGATCGAAAACTCTCCAGCGTAGCTCACCTGCACCTAGTCTCCTCGGCTTTTTTGGGGCCGCAGCCGGAGATTGCTTAAGCATATATATATATATATATATATATATATATATATATATATATGTGTGTGTATATATATATATATATATATATATATATATATATATATATATATATATATATGTGTGTGTATATATATATATATGTGTGTATATATATATATATATACCGCATACATTTCTCTCCCGGTTGCCGAAGTGTCAGCACAATAAAGCTATGCCATTTTAGCAGGACAGCGGGCAGAGTTTCAGGAACTACTTGTCGATCTCGTTTTTTCCAATATGCAAAACAGATGACGAATGTGTCTTCATGAAATGCAGAAGCAGTGTTCAATTGATTCTCATAAATCAAACTTCCAAGAATGTCGGCATACACCCAGCCGAAAAGAATCCTTGCAGCATGGCTGCAGTTGCTGTGGCTGCAAATTCGTTCGAGGATTGTCTGCTATGCCAGGCATACTTTAGTTATGCGCAGAATGTGAATATTGAAAACTGACAGCCAAAAACAAATACAAACGTTGCTGGTATGTATTTTTAGCGTGACATCGTCCCAACACGATTCCTTGTTATCTAACTTGTCTGGCCACGCATAGAGGCCGTCAGTTTCTTCGGTGTCTCTTCTGCTGCAGCACATTCCAAAGAGCTTGAGTTTTACTGAAAAAGTCGGCTACTGATGCAGGCTGAAGACCCGGCCTCAGCCACCTGACGATATCCTCCATAGGCATTCTATGATGTTCAAATCGAGCGATTGGCTGAGCCACTGCATTAGCATCAAACAAAGATTCGTGATAAAAAAAGTGTTTTACTCAAGTTATTTCTGGTCAAGCAAGTTGGATTTCAATGCCCAAATGCTCTCTTGGGGTCATTACACTTGGCAGAAAGATAATGACCCAGAGGATACTGGAAGGCCAGTGAGTACTTCGAAGCCGCGCTGGTTTGGCTCAATGGTTAAGGCACTCGCCCGATCGAAGTCAAGGTGAATGCATTGGATGACCTAGTTCGAGGGCTCGAGCCCCTTGGTATATGTGAAGTGCCTAATAGAGATCGAGTTCTATTAGAGCGCTATGCAAATGAGTTACATTTTATATTGTAAGCCATGTTTAGATCGGCATGCCTCGATTCCTTGAGCAAAGGTAGAGTGCTTGCAGGAACTGAATAACTTAAAGGCTGGCAGCCAAAGAGTCACATGACAATCCTGAAGACCAATCATATAACAGCATGCTGTCAATGCCATGCTCTGGTGAAGAAACCTGCAACTGATGACGTACCAGTGCTGCAAAGCCGAATTTCCGGATTGCAGTTTCTCCAGACGTCTGCGAATAGGTGCGGCATCTGGCACGTTCTCGTAATGGGCAGCTTCGTACGGTGCAAGCTCGCCATAGCCGTTGCTCGAATGTTCCCGGCTTGGAAGCCTGGCGTAAGCTGGCTCGATTACATGTCCGGGTGGTGTGGACCGGTTAGTTGAGGCCCATTGGTCCTGGCAAACAAAAAACACAAGCCTTGCTTGTTGACAAGAAAATTGAGGCCCCCTACTAGCATTGCTGCAGGGGCTGGCGAGGCGGGGCCCCGAACTGCAGCAGCAGCAGGTACTGACCTTCGAACTGCTCTCGTCTTGCCGAATAGCTAGATCACGGGATCGATAGCTGTCGTCACGATATGGGTAAGCCCTGTCCATGTACGGTCCAGCTATGTCGCCTGAGCGCTGGTCGGGGTCCACATTTCTGTGGTTTACTTGCGACCAACTTGCCGCCGCATCTGACCACCTGTTCCATGCGATGAATGCAAAAGTGAAATTTCTCACGTTGAACACTCAAAAGATGAACATTTGAGTGAATGTGAGTGGGAAGCAGACTAGGGAACAGAGAAGGAGGAAGTTGCCACATCCCACCTCTTCTCTCCGACCTGAACTGGCTCCCAGTCAAGCAAAACATCGACTTCAAGGTTTTGTCACTCACTTTTAGATCCCTTCATTCTTTGGCTCATGCCATAATAATGATTAGATCTGCTATCAGATCTACTCCCCCACCAGGCTACGTAAGCATAGTACCACCTGCTTTTCGGAATCTAATTGTTTACCTATGTCTAATACGAACCTCAAATCCTCTGGAGATCCTGCCTTAAGTTCCTTAAGCATGCTGCCACTAACCATATTTGCATGCTGACCCTAAGCATGTCACCTCTAACCATGTTATACTTGTTCATTGAGTATGCTACTACTACTACTACTAATAATAATAATAATGTACTTGATAAAGCACCCTCAGAGAACTTAATCTCTTTCTAGGCACTTTACATTTGCTGCAAAGGGAAATGCAATTGAATGGTAAGTAAAATCATGCTTGAAAAACAAACAAAATGAATAACATGGTTAGGGGTGACATGCACAGGGTCGGCATGCAAATGTGGTTAGTGGCAGCATGCACAATGTCAGCACTCATAAGCACGCTAATGACCATTCACACTGACCCACTAAAGGCTGTCCTAAATAGGTGTGTTTTTAAGTTCCTTTTAAATGTGGTCAGGTCAGGGGATGTTCTGACGCAGGTCGGGAGGGAGTTTCAGGCTTTGGGAGCACACGAACTAAATGCACGGTCTCCAAAGGATTTAAGGTTTGTACGGGGTATTTCTAGACTGTTGGATTCCGAAAAGCGGGTGGTACGATGGTACTAACCATTCGACTGTGCTTCCTTTAAAGCAAATGAAATGTGAATTACCTAGAAAGAGATTGAGTTCTCTGAGGGTGCTATAACAAATGCATTATTGTTATTGTTATTATGAAAGGGAGAAATAGCGATAGGATGAGAAAGAAATTAGACAAAAGAGAGAGGGAGAGAGAGAGAGAGAGAGACCAAACGAGTAGACAGAGATGGATGCGATGGAGAGACAAGGCTGAGAGGTGGAGAAGTAGACCAAGACTGAAAGGAGACAGGAGAGAAGATAGGATAGAGCAAGAGAGGCATATATATAAATTATGTATTATTATTGTTATATTATATTATTATTATATCAATTATTCATGATCGATTCTCTGTGTATATATATATATATATATATATATATATATATATATATATATATATATATATAGATATATATATATATATATATATATATATATATATATATATATATATATATATATATATATATATATATATATATATATATATATACAGAGAATCGATAAGGAATAATTATGGGCAAAACCTAATAAGTGAGAGACAAAGAAACAGAGAATAGCTATAGGCAAAATCTAGTGCCACACAGAAACTGGAAAGCTTAACCTCAAAATGTGCTCGGCTAACAAGCATATCTCAGGGAGCCTGTACATGAATTTGGGTGTTATCAGTTTGAAAACTACTTTTTACTAAGTGATTACATCAGCTCTACCATCAAATCTGCCAAATTGCATGCAGCATTGCAAAGATTGGGGCTAACTCAAATTAGGATATTACGACCAAGACGTTCCATGCATCTTTGACATCCCATCTCGACTTACGGTAACAGTTCTTCATGCCTGTGCAATAAGATGCTCTCAGATGGTGCAAGACTCAGCAGCTACACTTGCCTGTCGTGAACGCCACAACTGCCACATCGCACCACTTCTCACCGACCTGCATTAGCTACCAAGTAGCTGGTTTGGTCTAGTGGTTAAGGTGCTCACCCTGACCAAGGTCTGACTGAGGTCGTGGGCTCGAGCCCCGAGGCATATGTGAAGCACCTGAATAGAGATTAAGTTCTCTTGGGGTGCTATATAAATGAATTATATAAATATAAATATATATATATATATAAGTAGGCATCAGATAAGCGCCTAGAAAGAGATTGAGTTCTCTGTGGGCGCTTTATCAAGTGCATTATTATTATTATTATTATTATCAGATCGACTTTAAGGCTCTAATATTCACGTTTAAATTCCTTCATTCTCATATTGCAGCCTGCAAATCAGAATTACTTCCTAATCAGGTTTCCTATCCTACAGCCCTCTCCTTTGAACGTGATAGCTTAGCTGTGCCTGTAATCAACTTTAAATCGTTTAAAAATTATGCCTTCATTTCCTAGGCTCCACAGTCTTGAACTCACTTCTGACCGAACAACATGACACCCATAATTCGACGGCATTTAAAAAGAAGTTTAAAACCCACCTGTTCCTCACGGTCTTTGGTGGGTCCATCTGATTGTGCTTTGTGTGCTTACGCATGCTGAAATTGTGCATGCCATCACAAATATATTGAATGCTCGTTTCCATCACATTCAAAGCTCCCAGGAAGAGAGTGTGTTTTCTTATGGTGCTATACATGCATTTTATTATTAGAGAGAAAGAGTGAGGGGAGATAAGAGACACGTGTAAGTAAAGAGAGAGAGAGAGAGGGCGAGAGAGAGAAGCAGCAATAAAGAGAGAAACCAAGACCGAGATTGACAAAGAAACAGAGTGAGAGAAAGAGAGAAGTCATGCTGTGGTTGCCATTTGTCAGGCTCAGTTTCAGCAATAGAGGAAACTACGTGCATAAGGTTAGTGTTAAAGTAGGCAAGACGGCTGCCCGGCAACTTTGCAGGGCAATGGGACGAACTTGCTATTATTACTGACTATGCATCAATGTTTTCTAGCCAGGACGAAGAGTGAGAGGTAAAGAGAAAAAAGAGTAAGAGGGAATGTGTGCAATGATTACCGACGATGCAACAAGCCAGATAAGGCCCCAGCAGGAGAAAAAACTAGAATATACTAGAATAGATTAGAAACCATAATGTGAACCATCAGTCCAATCTTTGCCTACATTCCTGTGTGTATGTGTGGGCCTGTGTGTGTGTGTTGCGCACATGCAATCGCGCGTGCGTATGTGTGCGTGCACGCGAGTGTGCATGTATGAGCACCTGTGCGTGTGTGAAAGTCTCAGGTATAAAGCATGAGTGCACAGCAAATGATAGGAAGTTTGCCCTTTGCCCTGAAGACTGCTTTTCAGTCGCTTTGTAGCCTACTTCAACCCATTGTGAATGAATTAAATAGTCATATTGCTCTAGCCGAGCCAGATAAGTGGCATACCAACCCGACCCTCAATATGACTCTCTCTCTCTCTCTCTCTCTCTCTCTCTCTCTCTCTCTCTCTCTCTCTCTCTCTCTCTCTCTCTCTCTCTCTCTCTCTCTCTCTCTCTCTCTCTCTCTCTCTCTCTCTCTCTCTGTAGCCCTCTCTCCCTCCCTCCCTCCCTCCCTCCCTCTCTCGCCCTCTCTCTCCCTCCCGCGCTCTCTCTCGCCCTCACTCTCTCTCTCTCTCTCTCACTCTCCCCCCTCCCTCTCTCTCTCTCTCTCTCTCTCTCCCTTTCTCTCCCTCCCTCTCTCTATCTTGCTTTGCCTGCTTCTGCTTTGCTGTCCCTTTCAGTCCTTATCCTTCGTCATCTCCTTCTCTCGTTCTCTTTATAATTAATTAATTTATTATAATTCATAGTTGATTAAACAGCCTCTTTTTGTATAGCGACAGAAGAGCCTTTACGGCTATCACCACCGCTCACAGTGGCGATATAGAATCGCCCACTGCAGGAATCGAACCCACGACCTCGGGACCGAGGTCGTGAAAGCAACCGCCTTACCTAGTGTGCCATCACGGCTCACCTGTCTGTTTCTTATCGCCCATCTGTTAGCAAAAAGAATAGTTTTAAATATAATAAAATACTGTACTGCATCCAAAGAGAACACCTATATAGTCCACGAGGATGATTGAATCTCTTTCTAGGCATGTTGCAAATGTTGAAAACGAGCCCTTAAAAATAGATCAGTGACGGTATGCACGATTTACCTTGCATAAACACACAAAGGACAATGCACACAGATGGAGTCTAGTCAAGGAAAGTTGTTATGTGAGTCAATGGTGAATTCCAGGCTACGGGAGCATTGAAACTAAAGGCAATGTTGCTGTTATATTGGCTGGCAAGAAGGAGTCATCATACAAGTTTGGTCTCTTTGAAGACAGCCGAACGGTCCACTTACCCCGTTTCGTCGAAAGGATTTGATTGCGGGACACCACTCGGAAGCCATGCATTGGCAAATGGATTCGAAAGCCCTCGGTGTGCTGGAAGCGACTGCAAGAACAAAGATACACAGAGGCATTTTTCGACCAGCCTTCTGTAGCCAAGTGCAACTTAGACCCGACAGAATGACAGCGGTGGGTGCAAATGCTGCACTTGGGATTTCTCAATTTCGTTGATGCAGGTGATGCAAGCTGCTGCCACTTTTCAACAAACTGCCACTGCTGCTGCTTCTGGTACTGCTACCACTGATGATGACCATAATACGAGATTTGCATGGCACCCCAAGATTGGAGCCAACTCAATTTCTCTGGGCACTTTACGCAGGCAAACAATGCACAGCAGGCAAGTGTTGCCGGCTTTTTACTTCATCTCGATTTCGCGCGAGGGCATGACGGCCGAGTAGCACCGGGGTAGCACCGAGACATGCAGTTGAGGTATGCAGGTACAAGCCAGCAATCTGCTGTGGCAGCTGTGCTGCAGAATGTCAGCTCAGCCGAATGACAGGGCTCAATCAAAGAGAGCTCAGTGAAACGTCGGGCAAGTATTGCAAACATGGATCGTGTCTTTGCTCACTCAAATGCAAAAGGCAACTGCAACTGTTGAAATCACGCTGCCTTGACGTGCGATGCACCGGTACCAGCTGGGCTGCTCAATAAATCTGTTCGAAATACCAGTTCATTGCGACCGAAAGTCTAGAGCTTGCTCCCGACAGCTGTCACCGCTAGCATTGACTTTGCATCCTATGAGTCTCAGCTAATTATGCAACTGTTCTGCTTAGCTCTGCCTGCACCAAAGAGATATTGTCTTTTTATTCTTGAGTGACTTGAATGCTAGCTCTGCCTGCACCAAAGAGATATTGTCTTTTTATTCTTGAGTGACTTGAATG
Source organism: Cristatella mucedo (assembly GCA_009760855.2). Classification (NCBI taxonomy): domain Eukaryota; kingdom Metazoa; phylum Bryozoa; class Phylactolaemata; family Cristatellidae; genus Cristatella; species Cristatella mucedo. Next base: position 2,310,520 of record WPIO01000019.1, on the reverse strand, counting down.
CTCACCTGTTCATGATTCAAGACAGGTTGCTAACCAGGGGTCCTATTAACCAGGTTGCCTTGGGTATCGTCGCCTGTCCTTTTGCCTGCTTATCAAAGCAAATATCTTCATCTCGTTAATCCTTACATATTGCTTCTATTGCTGTGAGTTGTAAAGTGCCCGGATAGAGATTTAATTCTCTTTTGCCATTATGCAAGTGACCTATAATTATTAGTCTTAGTTTGTTAATAATACCAGCAAGGTCTCCGGGTATTCGAGCGCTAATGGGACCTCTATGCTAATTGAAGCAAACTAGAAGCTAGCTGAAGCAATGCAAAAGTGCGCACCCTCGAGTGGCGCCTTCATTCCAGCAGGCGGCCACCGTACGATACGATCGTTAGAGGGCGCACATGTCCTGGACGCGTATCGACATGTGGCTCTGCTCCCACAAGTACTATTTGCTTAGATCAGAGCACCGGCCGCGAGGGTGGCAGAGAATGCAAAGCATATGGAGGCTTCGCGTCACTCCCCCTATCCCTACAATCGCGACGATTGCCAAACACGGCCACAAAGCCCAAAAAGGACGGTCAAAAGCAAGGAGGCCCTGTGTGCACACAATCCTTTTATCTCCTAATCTATTCGTATTCCTCGGCGTGCTGGCAGAGGAGGGCTTTTGTGTAAAGCGCAGTGCCAAGCAGCAGCAGGCGGAGCTCTTCGGAGAGCCCGAGAAAAAGGGCAGCCAGCCTGAGCCAGAGTGCACATCCGGCACACTTTGCCGAGCTCGGCGATTTTTGCCGTGAGTAGATTGAGTGAGGAAGAGAGCAGGAAGAGGCAGCAGTGAGTGAGAGAGAAGCAAGCGATCGCATGCAGCAGCAGCCGCAGAAGCAGCGCACACACGCTGCTTCTGCACGCAGTACGTGCAAGCGGTGCCTGCACAGACCGGCATCCAATCGGAGAACCGGCGACATGTGGTCTGACGGTGGCCTGAGACAGCCCAGTCAGCATGCCTACATGGCGCCGAAGGGTGCGGTGGCACGGTCGTACAGGCCACAAACATTCACAAAGCGTCGGCTGCGACCAAAGGTGGCACCCTTTGGGTCCGCGGGTGCCAGCATGCCTACATGAACCGGTGCACAGTGAGGCGTAGAGGGAGGCAGCTGTACAGGGAACCGTGAACATAACCGTATGGGAAACCGTACTTGGAGCCGTACATGGGACTGTATGGGCGCCCCCAAGGGAAGCCGAGTTTCACCACGGTGTGGCAGGAGAACAGCAAATAGTTTATTTACTTGGCCTCAAACAAGACGACCAACGCCAGGACAGCGCCTCGGTTGTCCAGTTAAGCTCGATTACAGAAGCCGAGATGGTTCTGGACCACTAATCTACTGTTGCCGTTGAAGCTAACCAAATTGTGCGACCTGAGCAGGGCAGCTGAGGGCATGTATTGGGGAGGGGAGAGGTAGAGCAGCAGCCATGACGTCTGTCACAGCCACGGCTTGCAGCTGCTGGGCAGTGGTTCGAACAGCTGGCAGTCCTTTGTGTCTGCTCAGCAGGGACAAAGTGACAAATGACACCTGAAATGAGGCTTCCCCCTAACGGTTCGGTTATTGTTAACCGGTGAATAGCTGAACGAGCAGAGGTATGCAGGGTGACGAAGCAGCAGCGCAGGAAGTGCGGCCGCCCGGTCGTACAAGGCCCGACCTCTTCCTGGCAGCTCGAGTTCGATCAGTTAAGAAGACCAATGCCACGTGCCACTGCAGGAAAAATCTCACCGACTATGATGCCAGCCCCCAACGACTGCTCCCCTGCTGTGACTTAAACTCCACACCAGTAGCCATGGGTGTGCAGTTGTAAGAGCGCAGGCTGCCACTGTGAGCCATTACAGCTGCAGCATTAGTGCAGTCGGCAATTTGTTGTATCCTCATCATAATGACAGTGCTCGCGGCCCCCAAGTTCCCCTCCCCTTTCTCTCCCCTCTCCCTCTAACAGGACTGGAGAGGCTAGATAGAGAGGTAGCAGAGCAGTGCCGACGTACGCCGATTCTCTCTATTTGCAATTCAAGCTGCGAACGAGAAAGCCTCAGCGAGCACAATGAGCGAAGCAGTCTTTGTACCTCCAGCAGGCCTGCTGACATCCAGGGCTGAGAAGGCGGCAGAGCTCTCGACAGCTATTGCTGCCCCAATCGAGTGTCATGAGAAAGGCCAGCTGCTGCAGCTAGCAGTGCAGCTTATGGCCGGCCTGTGCCGGTATAGCAGTGGATGGCACTATCAAAGATGGCAATGGAGATTTGGGTCGTCTAGAAATTCGTAGCCGGGCTCTAATTCTGGCACGAAGAATGTCCCTTTTTCGAGGGACCATCAATTCGCTCAAAAAATAAACCCTAGCTGATTAAACAGCCTATTTTTGTATAGCGACAGAAGAGCCTTTACGGCTATCACCAAGGGTGGCATGACGTCTCCGGGGAGTGAAATTGCATTTGTTCAAATGGGGCTGGTGGTACAGCAACTTTTGCGATTTAACGCCAGCCCAGCGCTGGCATCAGCTGCGAGAAGACAGCCAATCAACATTCAGCATAGGCAGTACAAAGCTACTCATCGAGGGGGATGGCAGGATGGTGGAATGGCACGAAGCCACCGAATCGCCATGACGAACTAGAAGCTGGCTAGCGATCGTTGACCTTCTCGGTCCATCGGCAGCTGCCGACATCAATACGGACATGCCGGGCCATCGCTTGTGTCTGCTGGTGCCCTGAAGGAGCATTCGAAAGCACTAAACCGATTAGCATGCACCTGCACCTGTTCGTTATGCACTCTGCAAGCAGTCCCAGCGGACTTGGCAGAACAACATGTGGCTGCCGGTGTAGTGGTATGAGGGAAGGGAGAGAGGATGGAGAGGGGGGCAGGACCAGGCTAGTGCAAGTGATAGCTTGGCTGGCACCCACTGGTTCTTGATCTGGAGGAGCTTGTTGGAAGTCCCCACCCCCCCCCCCGGCAACTGTGTACGATCGGCCATGCCAAACAGCCAACGAACGTTTGATACTACCTATATCGGCTAGTTCGATGATATCCACATTCTAGAAGAAACTAAGGAGAGGAAAATGTGATGGCTTGTATATACACGGATGCACACGCAAGAGCACACTAGACATGCCAAGGCATTGCTGCATGCGGAATACTCCAGCAAGCATTGTGGGCCATGATACCCCAGGAGGTAAGGTGCTCACTCTTACCGACCAAGGAGGTCGTGGTTTCGAATCCTTCAGTGGGCGATCCTTTATTGCCAACTGCAAGCCGTGAAGGCTCTTCTGCTGCTACACAAATGAGGCTGTTAAATCAGCTAATATTTATTTCATTATTTCAAATAGCCCATATGCTTATTTGCCTGCAGAGCTAGCAAAACATTTCGAGGTTTGGCTGCAAAGCTATAAGAAACCCTCAGGCATGCTCGCAGGCACGAACACAAACTCACTCACACACACACACTCGTGCATACACAAACACAGATAAAATATGACAAGATAAAAAATATCTAGTTCATTTGTATAGCACCCTAATAGAACTTGATCTCTATTCAGGCGCTTCACATATGCCACGGAGCTCGAGCCCACAGCCTCTGTCATCAAACAGATACCCCTTGACCTTGGTCGGGGCGAGCTACTTAACCACTGGGCCCAACCAGCACGGCTCTTCCTTGCTTATCCCGTTCTATTGACTACATCATCGCTCATCTGCACGGCATCCCTAAACTGCAGAGTATTCTGTGACTGGCATATATCTTTCTGCCCGGGTCCGAGGTCAAGGTCATTGCATTGCCGCCCGGGGTCGTAGGCTCGAGCTGTGTGGCATATGAAAAGCGTCTGAATAGAAACTAAGTGATGTGCATTTCGGTGCTCGCGTTTTCAACTCACTAATAAGATAAACTCTACCGAGCCGGGTGCTCGGGCCTTTGTTGCTCGCACCGACCGACGCCACACTCGTCAGCTGCAAATGCTAGATAAAGCAGCCGGTGGCCTTGAGCAATGGCATTTGCGGCAGCGCCTTCAAAGTCGGGGGGCGCCGGTATTGCTGGACGCCAGGTTACAGCCCAGTATTGGTGAACCAGGGACAACTTTTCGGTCAGCAAGGTTCCAACCGCAAGACCTCAGCAGCCGGAACCAGCGAGCCACTGCCCAGCTTAATGGAGGGGAGGCCCTGTAACAAGCCTGTGTTTGGCGCCAGCCGCTAACTGCAAAAACTTGATGACGGTGGGAGCACGACCAATGGGAGCTTGGCAGCACGGCAGCAAGGTCGAGAACCAAACTAGTAATAATAATAATAATATTGCACTTGATAAAGCGCCCTCAGAGAACTTAATCTCTTTCTAGGCGCTTTACATTTGCTAGTAGTTTTTCACAAGCTGCCATTTTCACTGCAGACATTTGGCCTGCTTGATAGTGCTAGTCACTGAGACACGACTTAAACGCAAGTATAACGATGGCTCTACCCGTGGTGGGGTTAGGTTGCACTGAGTGCTAAGGGTTTATTGGGTCGGGTTGCTGCTACAAGCGTTAGCGGGCAAAATCTTCCTCCGAGAATGGAAAGAAGAATGAAAATGAGAAAGAAAGAATTAAGATGAAAATGTGCTTCGGGTCGGCTGCTGTCAGACCAACAAGCTCTGGCTGCTGCCTGCGTGACCCACCTGCCACTGACTGCCAGCACTTAGATCGGGATGTCGGTCATCGCTGGCGGTACGCTCGGCATTACCACGCCACGCCACTTCCGACCCGCCTGAGTTGACCGTGCCAGTAGCCTCTCCAGAGTACTCCGCCGCCGCCACCAGGCGGCCGTTTTTGTTCGTGGACGATGCTGTCCAGTACAGGTTGTAGTAGTCACTGTCCTCGGCCGGCATTCTTGCGCGACGCAAGCTGTCCACGCTGTCACTGATGCTGCTGCTGCCGTCACGGCATTGGTATCAAACCGAACCTAAACAATAAATGGCCTCGACTGGGTGAAGACGAATAGCTATTCGGGAAGGCTGCACTTGCCACAAGTAAAAAAAAAGGAGCCATGAAGTGCATACGGTCGTAGTCTAAGTCGACGTCAAGGCGAGCAGTAGTGACTTTCCACAGGAAAAAGGTGGAGTCGTGTGGGAGAAGGCCTTACGCAGAAAGAAATAGAAATGCCAGCTGATTTGAAAGCTTCTTCTGTATAGCAGCAGAAGAGCCTTTACACCGATCAGTACTGCCTGCGACAGCAATTAAGAATCACCCACCGCAGGATTCGAACCCACGACCTCGACCCACGACAGAAGCCGTGAAAAGCAACCGCCTTACCTTAGGCGCCATCACGACTGCAGTAAAACCTACTTGCCTCAATCGAGTAGCAAACACGAATGCCAACACTAGTCAGGTAAAGGCAGCCAGATTTCTTCCAACAATTTAGGCCGAACGGCATAGTTTTCCAGCTCGAATCCAGAAGAGTTTTGAAGCAAAAAAAACGCTCGGACCGCGAACCAAACATATTTCCTTCTAAGATGGGTGTGCTACACAGCACCAAGCTTAGGACCATACCACTTACGAGCATCCATCGAGGACTGCATCATTCCGAAGCTCCCCACTTCAACTAAGCAAAACTAGTTATCCTTGCCCTAACTTCCACGGCCGAGTGTGGCTCACAGAGTGCACCAGGCATGCTTGCTTGAAGACAGCGTCTGAGCATAAAGAGATCTTTGCATGGGGCTGTGTTGCATTTATAGAGCAGCCAAGCATGAGATTTAATAAAAGTCTCAATAGAGCAGCCAAGCATTAGATTTAATACAAGTCCCAAAAAATGTAGGAATATTGAAAACAGGATGGCCACTCAAGAATAGCTAGCAGAGCTTACTTATGCTTTCTCGAAGCACTTCCACGACAGCTGCTAGAGTGCAAGTGGGAGTTTGTAGCGTGCATCACCAACACCGGCTGTGCTGTTTCACGAATTTAACACTGGTTGCAGGAGGAAGCCATATTTTACCTGCATTCTATCGATACCACCATCAGCACAGCCGCAGGTTTAAATAAATAGCAGTGGATCTAGATTTAATGGCCTACGAAGGTCATCAGGCTCTCTCTCTCTCTCTCTCTCTCTCTCTCTCTCTCTCTCTCTCTCTCTCTCTCTCTCTCTCTCTCTCTCTCTCTCTCTCTCTCTCTCTCTCTCTGAACTTAAGGGCCAGCCGTGAGCTTTGGTACTCTGTTGCATGTTTAAGCAGTGTCAGCCTCTTCGTTTTCACCAGGTTCAACCACGACAACAGACTAGCTGCCCTCTTTCTTCGCTAGAATACAGCTTACCACAGATGCTTTCGCTCCCTACACCCTGGCAGCAGGAATTGCTTCTGGCACGGCGATTCTGAGCCTGTTCCTCCGCTGCAGCTGACTCCGGTGCATACTCTACCCTGATTGTTCTCTGTTATTCCATAGGGCGATCTTATCCTTTGGCCATGCTCCTTACGTCTGCCTTGTTGCAGGAGATCTGTAGACCGTTCGTCACTGACTATGCATCAAAAGCGTCTTGGACCTTGTGCCCGCTACAGAGCACCTTACGGCCCAATGGTCATTTTAAAGCAACCGACGTATATCCTTTACGTTGCCGTCCAACTAGCAAATCTGGGTGCCTTCTCACCGGACATGTAAATCTCTTTCGGACGCATGCCCACATCTGCAGCATTACTAAGGCGGTCCAAAAGCCAGGTCTGCAAGGTACTTGGTCGGAACACCTAGAAACCTATTGCGTCGGCTGCGTAGGTGGCATACATGAATACGGTAATCACAAATAGCTCAGAGAACAAATCAGAGATAGCAAGATAGGGTTACTTGGTCGGAACACCTAGAAACCTATTGCGTCGGCTGCATAGGTGGCATACATGAATACGGTAATCATAAATAGCTCAGAGAACAAATCAGAGATAGCAAGATGGGCTTTCGTCGTGGTACTTGCAACAAGCACTCCTGCATCAAGCATCAGAATTTATATTAAGACAAATCTAAAGAAATCTCTTGATGCCACATAACTGAAGCATATTAATCCACCTGTCTCTAATAACTAGTTTCATAGGCATGAGAATTTTCCCTAAGATAATGCCAGGGTGACACGAGCTGCCTGCCTGAAAGACAGTGTCTGTCTGAAATTGTGATCCAAACCTGTGGAGAGACGTACACGGGTGCCAATATTGGTGCAATTGAAAGAAATCCCTCACACTGCTCTCTTCAAAGAGACTGTGTTATCACAGCCGGTTACACTGCTACCTCTTACAGAAAGCCACTAAGCTGTCACTGTCCATTCAGTTCCTTGGGCCGTGATAGCCCAGGAGGTAAGGTTCTCGTTTTTCCCGAGCGATGTCATCGGCTCGAATCCTGCAGTGGGCGATCCTGTACTGCCAATTGCAAGCCGTTAATGCTCTTCTAATGCTATACAAATGAGGCTATTGAACAGTTTATATTTTTTCTGGCTACCATGACACATTTTTTGTTACATTGCAGCAGGCTGCCTTCCAAACTGAATGACTGGCCTGAATAGTGTCGTCGTTGGTAGTGAACTCAACTGCCAAGGGCAAGACATTTGTATTTCTCACTTGTCCAGCCATAGGATATCGCAGTGCTGGACCGGAATGGCGCCATATCCAGCCACGATTGGCATCGGCTCGGCCACAGGCTTTTAGGAACACAGCAGCTACCTGAGAGCTCACTGAATACTCACACGAAACCTTCTGCCACCAAAGGTAAGGAGACTGGGCTTTGCAGCAAATGCACACTTCCAGCTTCGGTCACTACTAGCACTGACCTGCATGCTGCACACCTGAGCTGAAGACCATCTGTTCAGGTCAGCTTTGTAATGTAATTTATCTCCGTCAGTAACTCCACAAAGTCATAAAGACCATGTGGGTGTTACGCAGGAGAGTTTTGTATAGCGCACTCACAGCCTAAGCGGCTTTCGGTACGCATTCGGTACCCAACAGACTTCGTCTCACGCAACAAAGAGAAAGTGGGAAGCACAGCAGAATTAGGAGAGCAGTTGAGGTAGTGAGTAGCATAGAAGTAGCAGTTCAGGACCGCTGAAAAAGATGTGCCATAGTCGGCAGTTGGAGAGTAGATGTCGTTGCGTAAGAATTGTGGAAGCGAGTTCCACAGTCTAGGACCTGCAGAGCTAAAGCTTCTGTCGCCAACTGTCTTTAAGTGCGGAGGAATGGGACAGCTAATTTATTGTCCACACAGGACCTGAGGGCGCAAACAGGCTGAAACTGATGCAGCAGTTCAGCTAGGTACGAAGGAGCCAAGCAGTGGCGGGCCTTGTGGGTCAGCGTAAGAACTCCCTTGCCCCGATGAACTTGTCCTTTGTTCCTCAGTGCATTGCCTGCTTACTAGTGCACGACTCCTTGCATGCTGCTTGGGAGAGGCCCCACTAACCCCCAGTGTCTTCTTGTGTGCGAGTGCCTGAGCACGATTCTCTGCTGCTGCTGCTGCATTGGCTTTCCTAGGAATCATACCGTGCATTTCATTGACATTTGGCTATTCCTTCGCTTGCAGTGAGTTGTAAAGCACCTAGACAAAGATTTGATTTTCTTAGGGTACTAAATGCACGACCTATTATTATTAGTATTATTATTATTATTATATTCGTATTACATGGGAAAGAAAAGACTAGGCGTAGGCATTGCAGCATCATCCCACATAATAACAGCTGAAAGTCACGAGCAGCAATCACATGGACTAGCAGAAGTTGCAAAGACTTAAAATTATCAGCGAATGTAAAGCACCTGGGGAGAGATCACGTTCTCTGAGGGTGCTTTATCAAGTATGTTATTTTTATTGTTATTATTATTAGCATTAATTTGTTATTTAGTGGCGGATAAACTGCTGATCATATACCTTGCAATGTGCTTGTCCAAGCTGCAGCCTCACGGACATGGGACCTCAACATTGTATGGACCGGAGGTTAGTTCAAATGCAAGCTAGACAATTCGGGCAATTAGATACTAGGAACCACAGCTACAAGCTTAGTGGCCCAGATAAGGCAAGCACGTCGGTGAATGGCACATAATGACTACGGCTTGCTCTGTGGGCGATGCTCTATGGCTATTGACAACTCAGCTGTTTTAGCAGAATAAATTTGAAAATGTGAGGTAACACAAAGCAAGAAGTTCGACGGTTCATATGCAAATTCAGCAGATCCGAAATATGTGCAACCTGTGCATACTATACATGAAGTGCGCAGGCAAGTATAAAATTCCACGCCCTGAAGTAGGCATAGTTAATCATAATCCCACGCTAATTACAACCAATAATATTCGAGTTCAAATGACTAGAGCACAGCCGGGCGTTGTAGATGCGCTGGGTGCCGTCGGGCATGAAGAAGCAATAGGCCAGGCTGCTTGAATTTCCGGAGCCTGGATTTCCTGGCCGAGAGGCGCTCTGGATAGACGGGAGGGAAGTGGTGAAGGGAGCGCGTCGCGGACGAGACCACGGGCTGCCGATGCAGGAGCCGGATCTGCTTGCTGAGACCAAGCGATTGCATGACATGGACCGGTCTCGGCCGGTCAGAAAGGTTCGAACCCTCAGGAAAATGAGCTAAAACTGCTAGTACGATAGGAATTTGGCTGTCTATCTATTGTTCGCATTCAATTTTTGGCCTTTTGCAAAGAATTGAGCAACTTTTATATAGCTATCCACGAACGAGTATTTCAACGATTCAAGCACCTGCCTGCCTGTTCGATTTTCATTTCTCACTGGCTCAAAATGAACTCTGCCGACTGGGCGCCTGATTTGGGCGGAGGGGGTGGCGCCTGCTGAGTTTAGTTTCTGCTGCCTTTAGGCATTCGTCGGGGACATGCATGCGTCCACTCGAGAAGCCACGGAGCAGCCAGCGCCTTGGACTGGAGCATGCGGGAACCCTGAGGGCAGGCAGATGATTCGCTGGTGACTACCCACCATTCGGTCGGCTGGTGACTTGCCGCGCGGCCGTCACGGTGACGGCCCCTGGGGGATTGGTCAGCCCACTGGTACAAACTTGGCTGGGCGAGAAGGGCCTGACCGAGCCCTCTGCTGGCCGGAAGTGGGTTATTTCAGAACTGGCACGGGGACAGCTGGAGGAGGAGGGGGAGAGAAGGGAGCAGCAGCCTTCTAGGGAAAGACTAACGGCAATCTGGTGCTGGAGAGGACTGGGAGTCGACATGTCGGCATGTCGGCTGGAGGGAGGTGGGCTCTCCGGCTGGCTCTATCTCCGGCCAGCTTCTCATTTTCGGCAGCCACTCCACACCCCTGTCCAGTACTGTCCTGCCCCGGTTGCCTATGCCTCTACCTACTAGACAACCGATCGCCAGAACACTCGCAGTGCACTCGCTTGAGTTCTCCACAGCGATGGGCCCGTGAAGCAAGCCTATGAGCCGACTGGGCGTTCCTGCTGAGGAGGCACTGCCACAGCTGCAGTGCTCGTTCAAAGGCACCAAGTATCCAGGTCCAGAGCCGCCCCAGCTACGCCGGAAGCACTGGTTACTGCTGCTGCTGCTGCTGCTGCTGCTGCTGCTGCTGCTAGCCTCTCCCCTATAGAGTGAAGCTACCGCAGGAGAATAGAGACAAGCCAGTTGATGAGTTCGCTTGCTTATGACAATAATGGTTCTCACTTTTAGGCTCCTTCATTCTCTTTCTGCAGAATACCTTAATCGAGTATTTCGAACTCGGGCTTCCACCGCACCAGCCACTGTTCTGACTCGTCAAGTCGTTCAGCTGTGCCTCTAACTAACCTCGGATCCTTTGGATGCTGTGCCTCCAGTTCCTATGCTCCCCAAGCCTGGAACTCACTACCGACTGACGTCACGACAGTCCCCCTGACTTGACGACATTTAAAACAACGCTGAAAACGCAGCTGATCTTCCCAGCATTTCTTGGGCCACATGAGTTGCTCTATGTGTGTTTATGCATGCTTACACTGTGAATGTTATCACCACTAATCAATAGGCATAGCTTTCTAGCATATGTAAAGTGCCTAGAAAGAGATTTAGTTCTCTTAGGCACCTACACAATATGGTATGATTATTATTATTATTATCATTATTATTAGTGGTTCACGATGCAGGCAGCTTCTGCACAGGTTTGATTTGGCAATTTCCTCAACTTCTGCATTTGCACATTGTGGATCGGTCTAGCACTGATAGGCTAAGTGACTAAAACCAGCTTCAAGTGAATGAAGAATACCGATTACTCTGCCAGCGCTCGGCCGATCAGCCGGCCACGGCTCTTCCTTTGCTAATCTTGGATTAACTTTGAAATGTCAAACTCTGCAAACACTGGCACTTGGCACAGTGCCAAGTCATCGATGTAGGCACGGGTGAGACTCTTTGGTAGTTATACAAACTTCGTTTTGCACAGACTGCTCTAAGCAGGCGGTAAGAACGACCGATTGAGCGACAAGAGGAACTGACTAGGGGCACTTACAGGATTTTACCCTGCCCGGTCCGTGCCGGACGCAGCTTTCTTGTGCTCTAAGCTCTCGTGCAGCAGCCCCCAGGCAAGCTTGCAGCAAGAGAGAGAGAGAGCGCGCGAGAGCGAGAGAGGGAGAGAGAGAGAGCCAGTAAGAGAGTGAGAGAGAGAGAGAGAGAGAGTGAGAGAGAGAGAGTGAGAGAGAGAGTGAGAGAGAGAGAGAGAGAGAGAGAGAGAGAGTGAGAGAGAGAGGAGAGCCTGAGTTGCCAGCTCAAACATTTCGGTTCGGCTGGGAAGAGCAGGGCGTGGGCTGAGGAGTTTGCACAGTGACAGCCCCCCAAAAGACCAAATCGCAACAGCAGTGGCAGCCAGGCCCACGAACTCGGCCGGCAAAGAGCTGGGGACAATGACCTCAGAATGTTTCGTCAGCATTCCACGGCCAGGCAAAGCACGGCAAGGCAGCGACTGCCTTTCAGCAACGCAAGAATGATTGCGGCTGATACCAGTGATTCCGATGCGAGCCCCTTCATCAAGGCAATTTCGAATCGAGATCGGGCCTACGATGCACTGGCCGAGGAGAAAAGGACGACTCGACGCATATGGTCGAGTGCGTGAGGGACGGCCGAGGGTAGCTGCTGCCGAAGGCTTGGCATGCAGTGCTGACAGCTGAGCGAGAATAAAGCCCAGCAGAGGGCACTGCAAAAGCCGGCTCCGGTCTTCGGGATTCAAAAGCTGAGGCTGGTTACAGGTAGCTACGAGAACAGTGCCCTGATGCAATCCGGGCTAGCGTTTGAGTGGAAGCGAGGAAAGTACGGGATGGGAAGGGGCAGATGAAGCCATGTGCTCCAACACATGCTCCAGCACATCGTTGCTTGTAGCACCTTCGAAATGCAGTACAACCTATCGACTTGGCTCCAACTCCAACAGGCAGCAGCAGCAGTGGGTACTGATCGTTCTTGACGAGTCACTCTGCTATGTTTGTTCAATGCTGACATCAGCACGAATTCTGCCTTTGACACAACCGAGGCAAGAGCCTACAGTAAATTGCAACCAATCACGGCACATGATTTTCAGGCTCAGGTAATGAGCAGACGTCCCAGACCGTATCGAAAAGCTGCTTGCCAGCAAAACGTCTCCCACGAGCCGCAATAAATATGATAGACATGCCATATTCAAAACGCATGGGTAAGTGCAAGTCCTACGAAGCATAGCTAGATCGGCTGAGACGTCGAGATGGTAGGTGCAAATTTGCTAGAGAAATATGCCTTCTGTTTAGCGAATGCAAAGTTCCTACAAAGATATGTATCCCTCAGCGGGTTGTAAATAAAAATGTCTTACTATTATTATTATTATTATCAACGTTATTATTAGTAGTAGTATTGGAAGTATTCTTAACCAGATTCGACTTGACATGCCGATTTCGAACAACTCGTGGTCAACCCTGAACCCAAAGTGAGAAACACGCCGCCCAGAGTGCCCTCACGAAATAACTATGCACATGCATCGAATCCAAAACGCAAAGCCTATATTGCAGGGCCGCGACCCGGCAGCGACCGGTAGGCAGCAGTCGAGAGGGGGCACTGCCTGCACCTGCATCCAGCTGCCGAGTTTTTTGTGGGGCTTTCACTGGGGGGGGGAGGGTCCGAAGAATCAGCTCCGAGCCAACAAGTGAAGCCAGTAAAAGACGACGACGGAAGGAGCAGCTAGCCTGCCTCGGATCGCTCGCAGCTACGCCGACGCAGCGCTCGAAACCGCTCTTCCCGCGATCTCGCGCCGTCGAGACAGCCGGGGACAACTCAGTACGGCCGTGCGCCGCAGCAGCGCCGCCCTCGAGCCAGAGACAGCGCAGAACCGACGAGTGGGCAACGCTTCGGGACTCAAGCGGCGGCCGCCTCTCAGCCCGTTCGGCGACGAAACGTAGCAACGGACGAAATTCGCTCCGAGCGAAGTGCAGCGCACGCTAGCAGCCGCACGGATAGCGAACCCGATGGGCGAGGAGGAGGAGGAGGAGGATGAGACCTGTGCAGGCGAGCGGCAGGCGATGAGAGCGAGCGAGCGACCTTCCGAGGAATTCCCCGCAGGACGTTTAGAGACAGCACTCGCCGCATGCCAGTAGAGGGCGATGTGAGCGGCGGGGAAGCAGCAGCAGCAGGTGCTGGTGGGTCGAGGTAACTCTGCGGTCCGGCAACGCGACCGCAGCGAACGCCCGGCGCCGCCGCCGCCGCGGCGACGCGAAGACGCCAACGACAGCGGCGGCTGCTGCTGCGCGGCCGGAGCCGCTCTACGAGATCCCGTCGTCGTAGCGACCGACGTCGACCGGGACGCGACCGACCGCGCCCATTCGAAGAACAGTTACCTTCGCGCCGCCAATAATCGGCAGCGACATTGCGCCCAACGACAACTTACCCTAGCGAGCGTCGCGATACAGCGACCACCTTACGACGCACACTCCGTCCGGGCCCCTCGGCGCGCGCTCGCGTCCCGGCTGCCAATCAATTAATGGCGAGCCGGCTAGCGGGTAGCCGTAGGCTCCGGGTCCGTCCAATCATTACCGCACTCGACCCTTTTGCCCGGCGCTGGTCGCGGAACTCATGCCTGGCTCCCGCTAAGAGACTCGCCTCGCTCGCCTTGGCGTTCGAGGCGACTGAGACTGTTGCCTTGCGGCGCCGTCGGACGCGCGCTGGTGCAGCTAGCGCTTTCGCCGCAGCGACTCGCGAAGCCCCTCAGGAAGCCTCTCTGCGGAAGCCGCCCGAGCGGCAGGGTTTTAGCTTAGGGTTTAGGATTTTGGGCTTAGTATTAATGTTGGTATGTTTTTAGGCTTACGGCTTCTGGTTTACTGGTTTTATTTTGCAATTTTTGGTTTTCAGTTTTTGGGTTTAGAGTTTAGATCGCAGGGCTTTGGGTTTAGTATTTAAGTATTGGAGATAAGCTCTAAATGGAAAAGATAACTAAAAACGTGTCTATTTACCATAAATATAAACATGTACTGGCGACTATGTTGAACAGCTTGCTATGAGCCATGTGCCTACAGCAGATCTGAAATTGTTGTATGAACAAACGACGCCGTATTAGCCGGCCTCAAGACGTCTCTCTGAGGGAGGCTACTAGTATTTCAGCTGTGGCTACGTACTTCCGGGTGGCTCTCTTTGCTGCAGAGATTCGCGCTATCCCAAAATGGCGATAAACAATGTTGTGGGGCGCCGATAGTCCTTCCCCTGTGCGTAGAATCAGATTCTGCTTCGAGCAGAGGAGGCAACCATTTATTTCCCGAAGAAAGCTGAAATGCGCTCAGAAAGTAGGAGCTGACGCGGCCCGCCCTCGGCTCGCCGCTTCGTGCGCAGTCTCCCGCGGGTATAGTCGGGACCGTCGGCGGGATGCGGCAAAGGCATTCCGTGCGGCGGCGGCGGCGGCTTCCCTTCACCGCTTTAGCTCCAAGTCGCTCTCTTGGTGGGGTAGGCCGTAGTTGAAGGCTTCTAGAATCTTCCAGCTTAGGCAATCTTTAAAAATCAATCTTAAAACTTAGTCAGTCGACGCTTCCAAATCAGCTCCGTAGGCCGCTTAGCAGCAACCACCTACGGCCACTAGCCTAGCCTTGGCAAGTTCCCCTAAAGATTTTAGCATTCAGTCGCGTCCTTCGCGGTCGATCTAGCAGGGGACCACCGCAGAGCAAAAAATGAGCAGCTTACCTGTCTATTGCGTCTCCAAACCTCTCGCCGAAGAAAACCCGGAAGCTGCAACCCTGGACATGAGAGCGACTCGGGTGGCTTTTCAGGCCCGGAGCCCTCAGCGCGAGGATTCCGGAATCGTCTCTAGAGGAAGCGACGCATTTTCTAGATGGTGCTAGAATGACCAAAGGAGCCAATCGCCTTCGGCGTGCGCGTTCAGCGTGCCATCCAGAACGTGCTGTCATTTTTCAAGGGGCGTTAATAATTTTAGAGTTGTGAAGTAGGTGCTTAGTTTTTAAATGAACAGATGAAATAGCAGTATGAGATTAAAATTAAAATCTTTTAGTCGGACTAGAAAAGACTTCTGAGCGGATTTTGAAGTGCAGTTCTTTAACTAGTGTCAAGCTCCTCAAGGTCAACGTTTAGTACCCCCCCCCCGCGAACAGGAATCCTCGCTAAGTCCTTGGCCATAGCCTCCGGACTGTGCTAGCTCTAGCTCTAGCCTGCCTGTTGTCGATTTAGAGGTTACCAGTTCCGTAGCCCAACTGGCAGCACGCTGGCCTCACTCGTCTAGCAATCACAGCTTCTCGAACGGAGAAAGAATCAGATGAGTTTTTCCAAACCAAGACAGAGTAAAACGTCGTGGACGAGACAGAATAAGATGTCGAGGAGAGGCAGAGGAGACACGTACGTAGTAAGAGGTTCGTACGAGGTAAAGGTAAACGAATAGATCGATCCGAAAAGCGGGCGGTACGATACTTAGCCTGGTGGAGGAGTAGATCTGATAGGTGGCTGGAGCCAAAGAATGAAGGGACCTAAAACGTAGTGACAAAACCTTGAAGTCAATGCGCTGCTTGACTGGGAGTTAGTGCAGGTGGGCGAGAAGTGATGTGATGTGGCAACTGTGGAGCTCACGACAGACAATCCTAGCTGAGTTTTGCACCAGCTATAAGAACCTGATTGCACCGGCAAGTAGATCAGCAAGCAGTGAGTTACAGACGGGTGTCATAAATGCATGGACCAATTTAGATGTGGTATCCTGTCTGAACAAGCCCGAGTTTTAGCAATTTTATGTAGCTGAAAGTAGGGAGACTTGACTGTAGTGCTGATGTGCTCGTTTAAGTAAAGGTCAGTTTAGAACATGACACTTAAATTTCGTTCAGACTCAGCAGGAGATATGCTTGCAGAGCCAATTTTGACCGTTAACTTTTCCAGTTTCTGAATCCCACTTGGTTTGCCCGTAACTAGTAAGTTGATTGTATCATCATTCAATTTCAGAAACCTTGCTGCCGTTCATATACTGATGTCATCAATACATGCAGCAACCGAGTTGAGAGAATTTGACGTGCTGGAGGGCTGGAAGGGATCAAAGCAAAGGTACAACTGAGTGTCATCTGCATAGAAGCGAAAGCCTAGATTGTGCCTGGCTATCATGTGGACTAGAGGGAGAGTATAAAACGTGAAAAGAAAAAGACCAAGCACAGAGCCCTAAGTTACCCCATATTTAAGAGGTTCCTCGGATGATCTTTGTCCATTCACATCAATACTCTGGAGTCTCCCACTGAGCAGGGCCTGAACCATTGCCACGCAGTGCCAGTGTTGCCCAAGAATACAAGCGCTGCTACAGACGATGCTCGAGTGACCGTGCTGAAGACGGTCGATTTACGGTACGACACCGGAGTCTTAAATAGTCGGAAATGGTCACACGAGTACCGGTTGACCGGTGATAGTCATCCTATATCTCTCTCTGTCTCTCTGTCTCTCTGTCTGTCTCTCTCTCTGTCTCTCTGTCTCTCTGTCTCTCTGTCTCTCTGTCTCTCTGTCTCCCTCTCTGTCTCTCTCTGTCTCTCTCTCTGTCTCTCTCTCTCTCTCTCTCTCTCTCTCTCTCTCTCTCTCTCTCTCTCTCTCTCTCTCTCTCTCTCTCTCTCTCTCTCTCTCTCTCTCTCTCTGTCTCTCTCTAGAACTACGACGTTCCCTCCTGCGATTTATGCAGCACTTCATCTGCGAGCCTCATTTAGCAGTGAATTCGAGCCATTTTTGGAACAAGAACGCACACCCTGCCAATATGCTTCGCTGGCTGCTTCTACCTAGGTTGAGTAAGCCTAGCGTATCTGCACCGAAGCGCTAGCAACGAACCGCTTCATAGCTGGAGCTGACGGACGCATCTACTTTGACCGACGCTTAAACGTTCCACTGCCACCCCATGCTACGGCACTCGCGCTGGGCGAAATACCGCCGCTTTTTCGTAGGCTAGCCGACGTAATTTTGAAAATGCGAGAACCGCTTAAACTAAGTATTCGCACGAAACGAACGTGGCTAGATGACCGAATGTCTGCCGAATGGCCTGGCGAACGCCGCTCAGGCGCCGGCCTGCCGCAGAAAGCCCGCAGCAGCAGCAGCTGTCGCACCAGTGAGGCGGCTTTTGCAAACCGTGCGTCGGACGACAAGGCTGTTAGCTGGCCGGGGGGAGGGGGAGGTGCTCTCAGTGTTGGCTGCGCTCGCATATGTTGACACTAGTCTCTACGAAGACAAAGGTATTTCGCTAAAGTAAATTTTGAAACTGACGCTCAGTTCAGAGCGTTAAAGAAACCTCTACACTTCCCGGCTCGTGGGCGTGCCGAATGACCTCTTTCAGACGTAACGGCAACCCGTGACTGATGACACTTAAAAGAAAGTAAAGACGCACATGTTCTTTGCAGCATTTGCTGGATCCTTTTGATTTGTCCTGGGTGCAGTTATGCGTGCTGACGTTCTGGATTGTATTACCAACCACATTAACATGCCTCCCTGACAGCGAATTTAGTGTTCCTAGGCAAAGATTCAGTTCTCAGAGAGCCAAAATTTATTTTCCAGAACTTCAAAATAATACAAATTTATATTCAACAGAGGGATGCTAACTTCCGGTTTTCTCGTTGGCTACAGCCGTGATAGCCCAGGAGGAAAGATGTTGGCTCTACACGGCCGAGGACGTGTATTTGGTTCATGCAGTGGGCGATCCCTTATTGGCAACTGCAAGCGGTGGTGATAGTCATTAAGAATCTTTTCCCACTGTACAAATGTGGTGGTTCAATCGGCTAGAATGTATTAATTAATTTATTATTTATTTTGAGGCAATCATATACACGACCGCTAGCACAGCCAGCTGGCAGCATCTTCGAGCACGGCATTCAATCAAGCAGTGGGTGGTCACGGTCGATTAGTCGATTATTGTTCAGACGTCGATTACCGCGATCTGCTTACAAAATCACGCAAGCTTGTCAAATATATCAAAAAGTCAACTGCAAAATAATGCCTTTCAATCCAAAGTAAGTGCTGACTTCGGACGCAAGATTTAAATGTATCTTGACGTTAAGACGCGCTTGAACTCCATCCCAGCGATATTAGAGCCGCTATTAAAGGCAAAAGTCGCCATCGCTAAATTTCGCAGGAAATCTAGCATCTCGTCTATTTGGAGTCAACGATGTAGAAGTTGTCGTTGAACTGTCGTCAAATGATGCTGAAAGTGTGAACTTGTCTCTTCAAGATGAATTGAATATATTTCTTATAATAATAATAATAATAATAATAATATTGCACTTGATAAAGCGCCCTCAGAGAACTTAATCTCTTTCTAGGCGCTTTACATTTGCTGCAAAGTGATACGCAATAGAATAGTAAGTCAAAAAGATGGATTATCGATTGCAGTCAGAGGGCAAAATAGTTTCAAATGGCTCAATACCGGATTCGCGCTCTTCAGGAACTATGGCCAGCACACTGAAAATCTCCAGAAATTGTATGACACAATTCTAACCATTAGAAAGACACCAACGGATGTTAAAAAAGTTTTCCCGGTCTTTACGAAATATCTGTACAAAATTAAGATCGCGCCTCTCAAACAAGTTGCTTAATGCACTTGCACTCTTGAAATATTGTTTTAAGAAATGAAGATGAATTGATTTAGAAATTATTATGAAAAATATATGATAAAACGGAAGTCATAAGAAAAATAAGCTATTGACTGTAAAACTAGTGTAAAGCTGAAAAACAGTGTAAATACCCGTTAATAGCTGCTATTAAAATTTGAAAACAGTAAACGGCAGTTTTTCAAAAATGATTGTTTTTCAGAAAACCTAGTCTGTACCCTAACTTTGAAAATTGGAAAATGGAAGGTGTGAACCAACCTCACCCCAGAAGAGGGCTCTTTCATCTAGATCGGACCTGCATCCTGACAGAGTCGGTCATCCTGAGTCACCACGTGATCCATGTAATCGTGCGATAGAAGACTAATCAAAAGCAGAACAGAAGCAAACAGTAATCGACACTTAAAAAGCAAGCCATAGAAGCTCGCGGTTGTGCTATCTGGTCAGCCCACGCAAATTAATCATCTTTTAAGGAATTAGGAATTTACTGTATCTAGATAGGTCAGTAGCTAGCAGAATGCATACGTAGCTCCCTCTTCGGCAGTAGGTGGCTACCCCACACGTGCAGATCACGGAGAGAATCCGTGCACTTTCAGAGCCAGTGACTGCGTCAGAGACAAATAAATAATCGAGGAAGAGCTGTCAGCTTCGAGCGCCGTACTGAACCGTTAGCACGTTTAATCAAGTCAGGTTATGATAGTTTTATAGTAGAGATCAATTATTAGCTGTTCCTGAGTTACAATAATTCCGAACCTGTCGGGCCAGAATCTACGGCTTAGACCTTACAGTACGACCATTTGTAGTAGTCAGTTGCACTTCGTACACTTTGGTGGACACATGTGGCATACATTAGCTGTGGAATATGCAGTTACGCAGTAAGGACGTGAACTAGCAATTAAAGTATGGGCGCCCTTGATTGATGTCGTACTCCGATATTGACGTCGTACCTGCGTGAGTTGGCTTGGCTTGTGAGACTCGCAAGCTTTTTTCTCGGGACTCTAGCTCCACCGTGCGTCTGAAATGGACTCAATGGCCGAGCATGTATAGCTTGACCGGTGCATAGTTGAATGATCGCAGTTAGACCCACTCTCCTCTTGAAGCCTTCTGGTGCATGTCGCCCACAGTGGGCTACACTTTACCATCCATCCTCACAGCCTTGACAGAATCTGAAACAGACAGGTCCGTAGGTAAGTCGAAATATGCTAAGCGAAGCGCCAGGACAGCATGCAAGCATTCTAGTAATTCGTACTGAAATAATTGCCCCGGTGCACAGGTCATCTTATTCCTTGTAGGCCAGCCGCTTGAAAGAGCTTGCTCAGTCAGCTGACTGAGCAGCTGACTGAGAGGATGAAAATCGCAGACGCAGAGGAATCCGCAGTTGCTTCCCTTCCTCTCTCGTTGGCTGCCACTCTTCACGCAGGTCCCTGTTGAGCAATGTCTGAAGCTGGTGGGAAACCGTCTGCTGCCAGCTGTCTGCTACGGTGGCATATATGCAGTAGGGGTAGCAATAACATAGCAGCAGCGCATGTAATGGCACTAAGGCTCGGAATTGCCTGTCTCTGGCGCGGCGCGATGACTCAGATGATTTCCTTTTATAAACAGAGCGATTAGGTTTTGTTTTTGACTGAGCCACTGTTTAGACGTTGCACGTGCGAGCGAGGTGACTTGTGGTAGGTGAAGGCCACGCACCGGTATCCGATATTTGCCGGCCCTCGCTTTTACATTCTCCTCTGGCAGCAGAATTGGGAGTTGCCTCGAAGTGTCCATGGAAGCAGCGCGCCGTTTTCCTCCCAGAATTATGCCACGACTCTACATAACATGGGTCGTGTTTGCACGCTTTCTCCGTCAGAGGCTGCATCCCCCCCACCCCCACCCCCCCTTAAAGCAGGCAGCGTTTGAATAACATTGCAGGACTTAGCAGATCATGAAGCAGAAGAGAGGGCTTACTTCAGAGAGCTCGCGGAGCTGTTGGCGGCATCTTCCCATCATTCCACACTGTCATCACCGCAGCTTCTGTGGTCTGCAAAAAGCGCTCTGGATTGGCTGCTTCGTACCGAGGCTGGACTGCTGCACCAGCTTCAGCCTCCTCGCGCCCTCAGGTCCGGTGAGGACAGTAAATTAGCCGTTCCATTCCTCTGCTTAAAGACTGCTGGAGCGGGACGCCGTAGCTCTGCAGGTCCTAGACTTCGGAGCTCGCTTCCACGATTTTTAAACGACGACAGTTGCTCTCCCGCTACCGACTAGGGCACATCCTTTTCAGCCGTCCTGAGCCTCTATGAGCGTGGCCACGCCCACAATGCTGTTCCACCCCAGCCGGACTCACAACTCTCCGCCCGGCCAACAGGCGCACTACCTCATTTGGCGCTACAGTTGGACAGTAGCGGCTAACTAAGCTGGATTTAATTGGAACGGGTCAGCTGTGGTCGCGTGACCCGCTAGTGCTCCTGCGAAAAACTTTCTGCTTGTCCACCGGCCTGTGTGGACGCTATCCACTCTCTCTCTCTCTCTCTCTCTCTCTCTCTCTCTCTCTCTCTCTCTCTCTCTCTCTCTCTCTCTCTCTCTCTCTCTCTCTCTCTCTCTCTCTCTCTCTCTCTCTCCCTTTTCTCTTCCTCTCTTATGTACAGGGTCTCCGGAGCTGCTCACGCGACGGCTACTTTACCGCCACATACGTACGTACGCTCGCACGCTTGTGTCGCCTGCGTGTGATACAACACCGTTGTCATCACCAGTACCACAACTCACTTGTAGGGGCAACGTTCGTCTACGTCACGCCGCTATCGCCACGTGCCCGAGCCCCTATACTTCTACTTCCATGCTACTCACTACCTCAATTTATCATTAGTTAGCTCACCAACTTCTTCAACGAGCTCGGCAATGTCGTGTGTCCACATCAATTTCGAGTTGCTCACTCAGCCTCACAATTTTTTCTGACAAATGTCCTTCACCTTGCAGTCTTTTCAATTTATTTTAGGCATTCACATATGTACGAAACATTGTTTTCACACGCCGTTCACGCACATCATTCCACGCGCACTGAATGCTTTTTATAGCATGTAGGCTGCTGCATTCGCGCCAAAACTCCCGTAAAGTAATGCCCCTATTTCTTTCTGCAGCAGCATGAGTAAACTTACACCGCAAATAGTAGCAATAGTATGTCGCATAAAGTTTTCTTGGATGCATTTTGATTTTCGATTTTTGTGCGTGACTGCGGTCGAAATCGCATCTCCGAATTTTTGTAAGTCGAACCGTCGTAAGTCGGTGGCTGACGTAATCATTTCAAAATGTGACATCATTTGAAATGATGTCAAATAGGGAGGCACAGGTCGCTGCCCTGCGGTAGATGAGGTAGCAATGCCCTCGCACCCAGATGCACCCAGATCCACCAATAGTAATTCGATTAGCGGCACAATGCTTGCCATAACTCGTTCGCACTATTCCTAACAGAAAAATCGGAGTATTTTAAAATATCAATTTCCCGACTGCGGAAGCAAAGTGTTTGTGAACAGATAGTTATTTCCATTTTTTGGTGCACAAGGGACTAGTAAAACACTTTGTACCTAAAGAAAACAATTAAAATCTGCTACCTAGCGTTGTTCTAAGGAGGGACATTAGTTGACTTGCTTTCAGACTCTTTTTCAGTGGCCCTTTTCCATGGCGGCATACTGTCAAGTACGCCTGCTGGCGAGTGCTATTGCAGCGGCAATGCTTGTGATGGTTGTTGGTAGGCCTAAAATGTAAATTGACAGTGATAAACTTTAAGTCAATACAAACTACAAACGCTAACTCACGACAAAGTGCAGGTACGAAGGCCAATACTTCAATGAGTTGTACTCCCTTCGCATGTCAGCCATGCGAAATAAAGTACACCGCTAAATGACTTTGTGAAAGTTTTAGCCTCATATTACTTTTTGTTTAAGACTTCGCTGTACCGGCTCGAAAACAAAATCGTCAGACTGCGTTCTTTCACATTTATAATTTTTTTGACTAGAACCAAAGCTCCTGCAGTTCTAATTGAAACCTTAACGACTGGTTAAACTGAAACGTTAAGCAAGAAAATAACTGTGTAAAAATAAACCATAGAATAAAGAAAGTAGATAATAACAAAATAATAGTGAAGCTGGATCCCGCAGGCATATCTATGAAACAGGCTTTGCATGACCTTGATCTTCATAGTGACCTTCCTCATTAGCATGATGGTCTGCGGCTGACAAGGTTTGCTACCTCTCGGTGGCAAAATGCTAGTACGCCACAGTATTCATAATCGACGTTCGCATACATCCTGGACGCGTAGATGAGCGCTTAAGATTATTAAAAAATATTTATAAGAAAATACGATAGTATCGTGCGCCTTCGGGTGGCCAAAGCTCTGGTAAAGCCTTTTACACGGATGTACCAAGGAAAGAAAGACCGGATGCAGCCTGGGCAGCTTTCGATCAGCCACATCATCGGTGGCATTTTTTTCCATGTTTTGCATATACTGCCCGAACATTTCGCCATCATTACGAACCATTAACCATTTCTGTCGAAAAATCAAAGCGTTAATTGACACATTTACCGGCTGTAGCATAAAACAAACGAGCTGTTGCACATTATGCAAACACCGAGGTCTATTTACTACTTCAATGCTTCACATGAGAAATGTCTCACGACTAGAAACCCATGTAATCGCCAGTTTAGCTCAAAATGTAATGGTAAATATGTTAGCCGGAGTGATGTGAACGAACCCCAAACTCGTTTAGCTAACAGTAGTTAGTTTAGTTAAGTCGTAACAGCAATTTCGTTGCAAAAACGCACGCAAATCAATGCCTTGTTGGGACAATCAGGGGTGCAATATTGAATTTGTTAAAGTGAGGCTATGTTATACTCACTATCTAGCAAGGCTAGTAGTTAGATTGGTTAGGCAAGCTGCTACGTCACCATTCTTAATCAGAATCAGCTGCTTGACTGGGGACGGGTGTTACCACCAAATCGTGGCTTTTGGGTGAGGTTACGGCGAACCCGCCATCTTTCGTGGACGACTGACGAGCACCCTAAACAATTATTGAAAGCGCACATTAATCGCGGCCGACAGCACTAGCCGGAGATTGCGAATTCTGGCACGTAAACGGTTTCCTCTCTTGGTGAGCCGTGATGGCGCACTACGTAAAGCGGTTGCTTATCACGACTTCGGTCCCGAGGTCGTGGGTTCGCATCCTGCGGTGGGCGATCTATTATAGCTTCTGCAAGTGGTGGTGATAGCCGTAAAGGCTCTGCTATCGCTACACAAAAGAGGCGGTTAAATCAGTTAAATCAGTGCTTTTCCCAATGCGATCGTCCTCGAGGGAGTCGTGGAGAATCCTTTCAATATACAAAAAACTCAAAAGCTCCTTAATAAGAGCAGGCTTGAACGCCGCTTTAAGAAGTCTGGGTTTGATAACCATCTTGTCAAAGTCAAAGATTTCCTTCCTTTTCAATCCGTGTCGTGTGGGGTCAGGTCTCATACATCCGACTAGTCACCTGTGGAGTCCCACGAGTGTACGTCCTCGGTCTTTTGCTGTTCTTTATTTATACTCAACCACTGGGAAAAGTGATAATTCGAGCCCATGGAATAGGCTATCACTTTCAGGCTGACGATACTCAGCTGGGCTTGTCATTTAAACCGTCGGAATCTGCGGCAGCGACGGATTAGCTGGACGCCTACTTTGCAGACATTCAATCCTGGATTTCGGCGAATTTCTTTAAACTAAGGCGATGAAGTGGAACCTGCTACTCATAGGACACCACAAGCGTGTGGATGGAGTTGAATTCCTTGCTCTTCTAATGCGGCGAGGCTGTTATGCCACCAGCACCGTGTGCTCGGAATTTAGGTGTCGTCTTCGAGCTGCCTAAATTTGGAAAACTTCGTTAACACAGCTAGCCGTCAGGTCCGGTTCTTATCTAAGACAAGCAATTGTCTTCCACGATGGATTGCAAAAACATTAACTAGCTCCTTGGTTCTGTCTCGGTTAGATTATTATAATTCCCTTTTGGCTGGGCTACCGAAAAACGCCACCAGGCTACTGCAGCTGGCTATAAATATGGCTGCAAGGCTAACTCAGAAGTCCGAGAGTTTTGACCTTATATTCTCTTGCTTGAGATAGAGCTAGCATGGCAACCGTTTGATCAACGGATACAGAGCGAAGTTCTTCCGCTAACCAATAAGGCCCTCCACGGCTTGACTCTTGCATACCTAGCTGAACTGTTGCATCAGTTTCAGCCTCCTCGTGCCTTCACGTCCTATATTGCAGTAGATTGGCTGTTCCATTTCTTCGCTTGAAGACCGTTGGCGAAAGAAGCTTTTGCTCTGCAGGACTGAGTAGGTCGTTGTACACCCTAAGCAATGCTGACTCTGTGGAGTGATTAGCTCTAAAGCCAGACTGAAACTTACTAGCAAAGTTTGAAGTTTCAATATATGAGTTCAGCTGGTCCGCCACGATCGTTCTAGTGTCTTTGATAGGAATGGTAAAAGGGAGACTGGGCGGTAGTTGCTCA
Source organism: Cristatella mucedo (assembly GCA_009760855.2). Taxonomy (NCBI): domain Eukaryota; kingdom Metazoa; phylum Bryozoa; class Phylactolaemata; family Cristatellidae; genus Cristatella; species Cristatella mucedo. The sequence goes on along the minus strand of WPIO01000019.1, from coordinate 2,285,042 downwards.
AGTTCTCTTGGTCAAGTGTCGCTTTCTTGAGAAGTGGCCTGACTACAGCTTTTTTGAAAGGTGCTGGGACATGACCTGAGGCTAATGACCTATTAATGATGTTAGTTATGCATGGCAGCAGCAGATCAATTCAACGCAGGAGCAGGACAGTGGAAATAGGGTCCAGAGGACTTGTTGTCTTCTTTGATTGGTATATGAACTTCAGGATGAGATCACTAGTGACCTGCTTAAATGTAGACATTGAGGTGCAGTCAGGAATTGGGGAACAGCATTCTAGTGGGGATGTTGTCATCGCAGGGATGGACTCCCTGATTTTGTCTATCTTCTGCACAAAGAATCGAGAGAAGCGATCGGCCAGATCACCACAAGGATCATCAGGTAAGGAGCTAATCTGGAAGCGGTTGAGGAGATGGTTGATCGTCGACATCAGCATTTTTGGATTGTGCATCTGTGAGTCAACTATGTTTTTTTTATAGAAGCAAGACTTGGCCTTTGCTAGGATCGATTGGTACGACCTACAGTAGTCTTCATATGCCTGTCGATGGACACAGTCGTTCCTGATCTTTTATATGCTTTCTCAAGCTTTCGCTTAGTAGGCCTGGCTGGTTTAATGTCTGGTAAACCATAGGCCGTCTGGGCGGGGGCGCACAGTGCGCTTTGTCAAAGGTGCAAACTCGTCGAGCATGTCAGCTAGTGTCGTGTTGTAGCTGTACCCAGGCTGGGTTCGGTTGGCTGGGACCGGACGGCTATGAGAGTTAGGGTCACCGGCTAGGCCGGAGTCGGACTTACGGCACGTGCGGTGACGTGGGTTCACCGGGGCTCTTGGGTAGAAGTTGGCCAAGTAAGGGGGTAAGTCGGCCAGTAGTGGGAGTTATCCCCCAAAATGGCCACTAATGGTGGAGTTGTCCTCCCCAAAAGCACATTTATTAAATATAGTACGAAGACCAGTAAACTGAATGGCATGAAAATTGCCACGAAGAACACTGGTAGCATTAGCTATCGTTTGATGTGATATAGCTGCAGTGTTTACCTTCTGATGACCTGTAAAAGTCCAAGGTCACGTATAGCACTGCAGCTAAAAGGCAGCTCCACATTTTTTCGATTAATAAAAAGATTGTAGAAATATGGCAAACCGCTCAAAAGATGCAAGACACTCGACTAAACACTCTCCCCCCACACAATTTTTTTTTTAAATTTGACATCTTAAACTGTTGACTGTCATCACGAACACAGCCCACGGACACTTCGTGACAGGCACATTATATGCATACACACCCATCATGCCTAGATGCACAGGTGGGGAGTGTCGAGACAGGTGAGCTCCACCTATATTCCAAGTTTCACACAGATCGGCCCAGTATCAACCAAGTTGTACAATTTACCAGGTACTAAGTACTACTGAAGTGACAGCACTGAGAAGCCAACTTAAGCTGCCAAAGCATGTAGGTGACGAATAACAAGATTGTTACTATATTTGTCGCCATACAACATTGAAACACATACATGTATTTCGAACTTCACACTAATCGGCTGAGTTTTGACGAAGCTTTAAATTTATAAGGCAAACAGTGGTAACAAGCAACTGCAATGACCAAGAATGAACATGGAGTAAGTGGAAGTCCGTGGTGCATTCAGTGGTGAATGCAGTTGCAGATGTTTATTTAACTTTCTGGAGGAGCTCAGAGTCTCAGCATTCATCGATAGTGATGAAAGTTGTGCTTTGACAACGTTTTGCCAGCATCCATCATTGCAGAGTCAAAACCGGAAAATTTGGCGAGTGCAAACAAAGACAACCGACATCCAAGAGACCAATAATGCTGGCATATATTTGCAGAAGCTGCATAATGCACATACCGACAATTGCCTTGAAAAAGGCAGTCGTTCTGTTCAGCTCAGACAGTATACAGTGGCAGACAGGCACGTGAGCAACTCGGCTTACTTTCTCGGGGCTTTCTAATTATCTACATAAATGGTCCATCACCTGAGCAGTATGCCTTATCATTTTTTTTGCCTTTGTACAGGCTTCCTACGTACACCTTTGTTCTTGAGGTTGTATTTTGCCTTTGCTACATCAGCTTTCTTGGATTTTCAGTCGTAACCCTTCATGAACAACCTCATATACCTTCCTACAGGAATGCCTAACCTTGTGAAAACTGGGATACGACCACACATCCCTTCATTCTTCTGTAAATAGGCATTAGCCGCTGCCACTAGGACTGCTGACAAGCTGCCTCCTTCAGTCTTTCGATACTCTGTTAAGATTAGCCTATAGAGAGACTCATTATGGTTTTGGGTGTGAACATTTTTTTTAGAAGGTCATCGGGTAGTTTATTCTCATACAGATTATTTGCGACTTGTTTAATCCCTGGTTTTAGCACATGATGTCTTGATTTTGCATGGTCATACACCGTATTAGTTGCTACAACTTTCTCATAGGGACATTCAGACGACGCACCTTTCGTACAGAACCTATGATCTGGCTCCTGATTAGTGGAGAAAGTATGGTAAAAAGATTTCCATACATCCTTCTTCAAGCCCTCTAGATTATTCGTATTCTCTCTCACCTCACGGGCAAAGTGTTGCTGCAACCTACTAGCTATTTGGCCAGTTAGCCCACCCTGTCCACCGAACCCGCCCTTAACCTGCGGTCGTCCTCGTTTCCGAGGGCCGCTCGATTCCCCTACACTACTCACCGAAACTCCTTCATTTACTCGAGTTGCATCACGGCCTGCACTCACAGCACCAGCCGTGCACTGCCCAATAGTTGAAGAACGACGCGAGCGTTGCATTGAACCATGTATCTTGGAAGCTTGTGGTAGAACGTCCAACACGTGTCCGTTAGATGAAATGGCGGCTGATGCAAGGTGTCGAAAGTGGATGTTGGATTGGCTGTATGCATCCGGCTCAGAGGTCAACCTCCATAGCATCGGCTGTTTGCGGCTCTCCCTGCCCGCGATTATGCTATAGCTTTACAGTCGTCCGGGGACGCCGCCTTTATTACTCCCGGTTCAGTCATAATCCAAATATGTTAGAATCTTAGATGGTAACAGTACAGGCAAGGAACTTATTGCATTAATAGGCTTTGGCCGCGATGTTACCACCAGGGAATGCCGCGTAGCTAGGCAGCTTGCGTGCAGCTACGCGGTCAAACATGTTACAACTGTTATCGGACCTTGCAGGTGCCCCCACACAATTTACTTGTACAGATAGATTAATGATTCATGAACATTATTTAATTCAATTGTATAGCGAAAAATTTATTATTTGATGTATTTATCAGTCTGGTTAAGCAAATCGTCCAGAAATCTGAGCGAAAATCATAACAAAGAACGCCAGTTACTCACTTCCGGTATATTTCCGGTTATACCACGTTTGGGTCTTTGATTTTTTTTTTATTTTCCAGTTGTGTGTCGATCGTCAAAATTTGGGATTACATTTCTGAGATGTTTACCATTTAAAAGACCACAAAAAAATTAATTGATTTTTTAACCAATTTTCGTAGGCTACCCCAGGGTAGCCTGCGAAATGCCTGCAACACCCAGTCGTGGTGTTGGAAGCTCCCGGTCTGGCCGAGTTATGCACCTGGATTCGTGTAGGCTTGCTCCGGCGATGCTGCCGGGCACGCAAGGGAACGAGTACCCAAGGCCCGAGCGGAGCTGGATAGCTCGCTCATTGTTGACTTGTATATTCCACGTTCCCCGTGTAGCGTGTTCGTGACCCCCCCCCCGTGTGTTGGCGTCTTTGGGTGGAAGGTTACGACTGTGGTAGTTGTCGACTCGGACTAGCCAAGCAGTTACTCAGCCAGCCGGGTTTTGGACGGCGCACGCTCGTACTGTTGGATTCAGAGTCGGTACAACGACAGGACTGTAGAAGCCGACTGACCCCTACTAACACGTTTGTTCGCGCTTGCTGCTTCGTCTTGTGCCCCTATAGTGTGCTTTGGTTAGGACCCTCCCTGTAGACTTGTCTAGTTCCCCTGTTGTTGTTGGCGCATGCGTTATTATAAAGAAGTGTAACCTGACTGCCGCTCGTCTTACCCTAGCTCAGCGGCAAGGCGAACGGCAGCATGGCCGGGGTATAGCGGAGTTTGGCGGGAATTAGCCTCTGACCCCTGGAACTCGGTTACATAGCTATCTACCAATGATGACAGATCGGAGGGAGGACTGAGCAGCAGAGGCGAAGCAGATATTCTCGCACGGACAGCATCGATGTCAAGGGTCTTGAGGTTTCACGATTCACAGGTTATTTTAGAGGAGGAGGTGGGAACACACTATAGATTGAATTAGATCTGCATATGGTCAGATAAGCAGGATTTGGTAATAATTGGTGATGACAAGGTGCAGTTGCATGAGAAAATCTGGTCGAGTGTGTGACCCTTGATGTGAGTAGGGTCATGTACATGAGCCACAAGAGACAGTGAGTCAGTCAATGCACAAAATTCATACACCTTTCCAGCCATCCTGAGCTGCGACATTCCATGCTACTCACTGCATCAACTGCTATCCTGACTCAACTATGCTTTTCACCCTCTCTTTTTTGGGTGAGTTGAAGTCTGTTGGCTACCGAATGCGTACCGAAAGCCGCTTGGGCTTTGAGTGCACAATGCAAAAATCTCCTGCCATCATAAGTCTTTGTGGCTTAGCGGAGTTACAGACGAAGGTACATGCATGCACACTTGAAATTCTTGAAATTATCTCCAAAACAGAATGTGATTATTGCACACAATACGATCAGTAGAACACATTCACTCCACGCAGTATGAGTGATAACCGACTAATAATGTCCATCCGTAGCAAAGCTTTGCTAATCAAGCCTTGTCTGTTTTACACTCAGTTAGACAGCCCGTGAGGTACGATAAAAAATCTCCAGAGATCTCCTAGTTGAGCCCATAAACTATTAGAAGACACTTGAAATACGGTGAAAATTAAGTTACTGGCGATCGAACCAGGAAGTCTATATGCGTATCTGTTGGAGTGTGCAAGCAAGCGATGCTGCGTACCTCATGATAGTAAACAGTAGACGCGGCGACCAGACATTGATGCTAGCCTGCAGGCTTAGCTATAAGAATACTAATTAGTAATACAAAATTGTTATCAATCCCTCAGAGAACGTAATCTCTTTCTAGGCATTTTGCATTAGTAATACACTTTAAATCAAGCATGAGATTCACAGAAAGCTTAATATATGCAGCGCAAGAATCGGTGCACTGCATAACGAAAGTTTAAAACCAATAAATAAACTATAAGAAAACTAAAAATAGAATATACTTGTTATAAATATAATGCATTTTCTTTGAACATAATACCCTTTCAGCGAGTGAAGTGCAGTTTTAACCCCACTTAGTTTATTGGTTTACATAGGCGTAAAGATCGAGGCATTTACTTGACTACATTTAAACCTCTATGGTAAAATCGAAAGAATAGTCACATGGGATAATCATAAAGGAGGAGTTTACGAAGTCTTCAAACGAGCGAGAAGAATCGAAATGAAATAGGCATGAGACGTGCATGCAGCCTCCTCTATAATCCTAAGTATTGCCATAGGACAAGCAGCCACAAAACCAGGAATTTACCAGGAATGGAATTTAACCTAATTCACGCCACCACCAACGCACCAACCGAATACTTTGGACGCATTTCATGACATTTTAGCTGCAGAGCACAGTGCTACGAAGAAGAATTTAATGATTATTTTTTAGCTGTTCTTCCAGTCTCGGATATAGAAGTACATATATGTTTGGACTAAGTCTTGAGCGACTTGTAACGAACATATAAAACCCGATCAGACACTAAACGACAAATCGGTCAGACGCAGAAACAACCAAAGCCATTTGAGATTATTCTGGTACACCAGAAAAGTTGCCTTCCGCGAATTTAAACCGGAAATAAGCACTTTTTAATCGTGTGTGACTCTTTCTCTAACAAGTAAACCGTTGCGGTTCTTCTATCGAAAAAGCACCGAGAAGCACGCTACTGCCGCTTTCGTCCGAAGCGTTGTCTGTGTCGTTGCTTGTCTGTGGCGTCCCGAAGAGCCTATGCAGTAGCGCTTCGGAGCAGAGTTTGAGTGGAGCACAAGGTCAGCCGACTGCTACATGCCAAGAACGCGAACGCTCTGCGGTGTTGCCTTCCGCGGCTTTAATCGACGCGTTGAGCGATGCAATCGAACCACCGACTCTGACCAACGAGACCGGCAGGACTTGCAATGGCAAGCTCCTTCGGCTTTCCGTATGACACTTCGAGGCAAGCAATGACTCTGTTTTAGTCTACTAATGTACTTGTCTACTACCGTGAACTAAATATTTGGGCTCAGATCACCCAGTGTTCCTTGCGCTGCGTCGTTAGCGAGGCGACGTGAAAAAACTGGCTTTGGCGGCTCATGTACCAATGTCCTCGGGCCGCAAACGCAGCTCTCGTAGCGGTGCAGTTCTTTGCAGACGATCGACGAATGCTGACAGAGCTGTCTCGTCGAAGCATGGCTGGCGATTCGCTGGTTTCGCGATTTCGCTACCTCGATACAAACATGCATGTAGGCTGACGGAAGACAGCCCTGCGGCACTGCAGCCTGGCTGAACATAAGACAAACTTGGAAGCTGCAGGTGCCTACAAAGCATCGCTAGCATGCCGTCTGCCTACAGTCATAATACCCTCAGCAAACGACAACCCTGCCACCAACTGGAAAAATGGGTCCAGAACGAATTCGTGCTCACATGGCCACTGCTCACTTGACCATGACCAATTGAAGGTGATGTCATTATCGGGCTGGCTGGTGACGCTCTGGCGTTTAGGTAACCCTTTCTTAGAAGACTCGAGCTCGCATGGGCCCTACCCAAGTGAGAGTGATGTCACGATCTGTCCCGCTGACGAGGCTGCGGAGTGGTTTGAATGTCTAATTACATCAATGCTGCATCGTGTGGCATCCATTAAGCAGATGCATTGCCGATGGATTTCCACAAGGCTCTGCTCATTATCCTTTGCCGTTCTCCATTAGTACCACCAAAAAGGTAATTCAGGCCTGTGGAATTGGCTGCCTTCAATGCCGACGATACCCTGCTATACTTGTCATTCAAGCCGTCAGACTAAACTTTGGTGAACAATAAACTCCACGCCTGCCTTGCAAAGTTTGTGTCGGTGATGTCTGCCGATTTCCTTCAACTAAATGGTGATTAAATTAAGAAAGTTATTCATAGGAACCCCAAAACGCTAGTCTATAATAAGACACCTATTTTACAATCATATTAATAGAAATAACAACAAAATACGTGCATAGTGCCCTAAGATAACTAAATTTCTTTCTGTGCAGTTAACTTGTGATAGAGAAGAAACGTGTCAACTGGCTACTGATAAATGACAACCAGATAAATTAAGCCTGCACAGTTTGCGATTTTGCTGTTGATTGGCTATGTTTATCTTTTACGTTTTGCAAATTTGGTCACTTAAATCGTTATCTTGTCACTTACCGAGCCTAAGCGGCTTCCGGTGCACAATCGATGGCCAGGGTATGTATGCAGTTACTTGGCTAAGAATGTATACTATAAGCTTTGCC
>WPIO01000019.1:2257500-2275000 GCA_009760855.2 Cristatella mucedo | reverse complement strand
GAAGCTCTAGAATTCCTCTGCCCGTAATTTCTGCAGTACAAAGTATGAACCTATCTGTTAGGTCTCTCAATCTTAATGACGCCTATAAGAAAAAATGCTGCTTTATTGATTGCTTTTTTGGCATAGGTAATGTATTTCACGATACTCATCCTGAAAACTCTGCAACTAACCAAAAATTTAATCTATATATCGCATAATGTCTACACTAACTAATTTCACTATTCATTATCCTGCGTAAGGCACAACACTAGTTCGTGCATCCACTAAGTGCAAGACAGCTGAAGTCCTTGCCGTGGGTAACGAGCTGAATGCAGAATGCCAAGCTTATGAGAAGCTGAAAACGGTCACTTATTCTGAACACTGCCGCTTTCTGCCGGTTTTGAAGGCGAGAGACTGTGTCCATTTGTCGAATGCTCGTGATTCTTGCTGGTGAGGTCGGAGTGCGGTCGTTGGAGTAGCTTACCCCAATGAAAGAATCATATGAGCAGGATTGCATAGAAATTATACGAATATACGAGAAGGAGCTCGGCTGGCAGCGGAACAGCGTCCTGTTGCACTGCTCAAAATCTGAACTATTTGCAAGCGAAGTAGCGTTGCAGGTCGCGCATTAATCTCGAAAGTAAATGGAGATTTTAGTCATGATGGACCATTTGGAATGGTTTGATGAGGTGGCTGCCCAGCACGAAATCTTCAGCAATATTGGCAATGGAGCTCTTTCTTAAGACAGTGGTCGTTAACACGTTATGCACAGAGGTATGTGCTCATCACCACCTTAGACTCCGCAAAAGCCGCAACATAAAGAGAGCTATGCGTACATTATGCTATGCGTATGCGTATGTTGTGCGAGCGAGTGTCCTTGCCTAAAGCGTACTCAAAGCCTAAGCTGCTTTCGGTGTGCGAATTCGATAGCCATCGGCCACGTCTCACCGATCGCACGAAAATCGAGAAACACTGTGAAATATGGCAGAAATAATAATAATAATAATAATAATGCCCTTGATAAAGCGCCCTCAGAGAACTCAATCTCTTTCTAGGTGCTTTACATTTAGAAAGTTGAGGAGGCGCTGAGAGCTGAAGTAAAGCGAAGGACTCTGGGAAGGAATCGCCTTAGTCGGTAGATCTAGCTTTGGTCCGGCAACCAGTTCGCGAGCTGACCGTTTAGCGCGCGGCTCCACGTCCGCCAAGTTGGCGCCGCCCTTTCCGCTTCCGTTAGAGCGGAGCGCGGCGAAGAGTCTCTGCCGCGTGCTGCCGGCTGCTCAGCGAGTTAGGTTAGAACAAGGTTGAGGAGTTTCATTAAGGCGCGAACATTTCATTCTTGCTTGCACGCGAAGACCACGTGCAAGCAAGAATGATTGGCAGAAGAGCTCGCGTCACTTTCTTTCGCGTTTGAACTTCAGCGCTTTTCGACGGGCTTCATCCAATACGAGCTCCAATACGACCGCCCCGACGGTTGGCACGCGGCGGAGCAACCGGACTCAGGCGTCCATTGCCTAAGTGTCGCCACCTAGCGGCAGCTAGCCACTCGAATTGCCGCGCTTCGGCAGCTGACGACAGCCAGCTCCGCGACGCCGTCGATGTCGGACGACCGATAACCCTGAATGCCCATTTCGGGAGAACGTCTCCTCCTCGAACAGTCGGCCTCGTAGCTGCCGTGTACCGCGTGGCGACGGCGGGCGATCGAGTTTCCGCCGCCGAGCGGGCGAGAAACTCTCTTTTTTCTCTCCACTCGCAGGCACGAAAGCATTAAGCGGAAACTGCAAACAAGTGAGGGCGCCGACTGTATTCGCTCAATGCTGAGATCGGACGCCCTCAGCCGAACAGGCCAAAGCTTGGCCATACCGTTCGGCGATTTCAGCTCCGCGCGTCACGTGTCGGCAGGTCGCAGGTCGCCGCCCGAAATGGAGAGCGCACGCGAGCGGTCGCTCACGTCGTCGGCTCTACCGGCCCGTGGACGACGGGCGCGCCGAGTCGCCGGAGGACGCGGAGAGCATTTCCGGGCCGCCTCAGCTGCGGCCCCTGGCGCGGCGGACCCCTGGCGGACGCGCAGGTAGGAGCCGGCATCGCTCGTTAAGTACGAGGTGTAAGAGCTGGCTCGTTCTGAGGCCGCAGCAATCAGGACGAGAGCGAGCGAGCGAGCGACGCGCTGATTTGTTTACGACCAGTCGGCAATCGCCTGTCCATTCGACGGTGCGCTAATTGGAGCGGTAATTGGCCGCGTTCGTTTCCGGTAGCAATCCGCCGCGGGCATCCGCCGAGAGCTGCGAGGCCGCGCGGCCGTTCGCACGCCGCCAGCTGCGGCGGCGGCGGCGGCGGCGGCGAGGCGAGCGGCTCCCCGGTCTCTGCGCGCAGTCGTCCGAAAAAAGCTCAGAAAAAGCTCAGCCGACGTCGCAGCGTCGCAGCGTGGCTGAGGTGAAACGCGCGTTCAGCCGACGCCGCCGCCAGCTGGCCGCAACCGGCCGCAGCCGGCCGCAGCCGGCTGCGGCCGGAACTCTCGTCAATGTCAATCGAGGCAGAGCCCTGTAGCTTTGGAGCCCGACGGCGGCGGTCGCGCCGCGGGCGCAGGCGCGCTGACGAGCGCCCGAGGCCACCGAGGCACGAGGCCGCCGCCGACCGCGTTCGACCTTGTCCGACCTTGTTTGCTGTCGAGCGCTGCTCGTCGCTCATTTCCCGCGCGATGGAGGGAGGATGAATGTTGGCTCTCTGAAGAATAAATCGCAGGAGCACCCGCAGGCGCGCGCTTTAGTCCGACTAAGACTACTACTTTAGTGCTACTATAGTACTACTTTAGTACTCCGACTGCTTTAGTCCACAACGCGCGCGAGGGCGGAGCTTATTCGTCTGCTTTGGCAAAAGGCCGCCGCCGCTCTCGCGGCACCGTCGCTGCTTAGCGCTAGCCAGAGCGTGCAGACGTCACCGCTAGGCCGCATGCCTCGGGGGAACTCTTTAAGAGTGCCGGCGAAAGCTGTCACCCAAGCTGCACGACCACGGTTTCTGGACCCTGAGGTCCCAGGTTGGCGTCATTCCGGCAGCAGGTTCGCTGAGCGGCTCGCCTTCGGCGCGGAGCTTTGAGCTCCGCGAATTGGGATTCGCAACTCTTATTAGACGCGCGAGTCTATAACGGCTTCAAGACAGCGCGTGTGCGGTAACGAGCTCCGAGCTCTCCCAAAACTGGAACAACCATTTTTAGAGGGCAACATTTTAGTGTAATCTATAATTTAAATTCACATATGCGATGCCCTAAGAGAACTTATGTATACATATGTATATATATATATATATATATATATATATATATATGTGTGTGTGTGTGTTCTTTTAGGGCATACTATACGCGAATTTGAACGATATATATATTATAATTATATATATATATATATATATATATACATATATATGTGTATGTGTATATAATTTATTTGTATAGCACCCTAAAAGAACTTAATTTCAGGTGCTTTACGTATGCCATAGGGCTCGAGCCCACGACCTCAGTCATCAAATACATTTGCCTTGACCTTGGTCCGCTATCCAACGCTTCACGTGTGCCGCAGGGCTCGAGCCCATCACCTCGATACTCATAGGTGAGTTCCTTAACCCTTAGGTCAAACCTTGGCAAGAAAGCCCGTTCGACGCGCAGCTTCTGGCTGTTTCTCTTAAGGAAAGGTACACATATTTTTTAGATCCGACTCACTTGCCTCAGGCTTGCGGGGCCTCGAGCTTCGGGATGCGGCTTTAGGCTCTCCACGTGCTGTACCTTGCCTGCCTCTCCACAGTCAGCGTTTTGAGAGGCTTGCCGGCGGCGGGCGCTCCAGCGGTTCGGATATTTAGGCTGCCCCAATAAGGGGGGGGGGGGTGAGGCCATTTTACGAGATGGGCTAAAGAGCACCTCTTATCGGCGCTTTTCCGGCTCGCAGAGTCGGATTCTGCTTTGCGGAAAGGTTGAAGTTTCTACTCAAAACAGTCTAGAGGGTGTTTTGACGGAAAAGAAGGTCGGCGGAGGCCGGCGGTCCGGCGCTGCTTCGTGGTCCGCCTCCTCCAGAGGGCGCCACCAGGCTGAGAGGAAGGCTATAATGTAGGCATTAAGTGGCGCCCTAGACAGCTCTCGTTCCGAGTTGTTCTGTTGCTAGAGCGTGGCGGGCCAAAGGCTACTGTATAACCCTCTGTTTAAGGACTTTGTAAGAGATTTAACTTTTTAAGCAACCCCGTCGCACAATAGACGGCGATGGACGACCTTCAAGAACTAACCTCAGCACATAGGAAACTAGAGATGTAAAAACTCAGCCAGGTCGTTCCTGGTTGCTTTAGCATGGGACCGACGCGTTGCGACCAAACATGCAGCAGCTGCTGAGCCTTTAGCCCCGCCATCCGAACGCAGGTGATCCTCTTTTGGAAGTCCGTCGCGATTCTGGGTAGGGGTCGCTGTAGTTTGACATTCTCTACGCAGCAGGTACGCGATACCGTACAGAACACCGAAGAGGGCTCGAAGACGTTTATTCACGCGGACGCCGCAGCGGGCCAGTACGTGACTACACCCCGCCCGGCTCGACCTGACTCCCCGGGCCTTTGCCGCCCGTTACTAATATACCACTGCCATAAATCGCAATAGCCCATAATCCAACGACAGTGTCATAATCTCAAAATAGCCACACAAAACTCGGCAAGGTCGTTCGTGATTGCTTTAGCAAGGGACCGACGCATTGCGACCAAACGTGCAGCAGCTGCTGAGCCTTTAGCCCCGCCTTCCGATCCCAGGTGATCCTCTTTTGGAAGTCCATAGCGATTCTGGGTAGGGGCACCAAGTCTGAGAATGTAGACTTGTGATAAAACCATTAGCTGTTAAATACTCACAAAGCAGCTCTAGAGGTTTCCGGTGGCTCGTTTCAGTGAGTTTCTCTATAAGGAGGGGGGAAGAGGCATCCGCTTTTTATAATACATCTCTACTAATAAAAGCGAGAAAGTCCGTCCTTCCCTTCGTTTCGCGGCGAGATGGTAAAATTTTGTCAAGCAGCATGATGGCGCAGCGATGTCTTCCGTGACGGAATTACTATGACTCAGCGGAGCGAGTCCACAGGCAGTGAGCTTTTCGCTGGGTATTAAAGCGAGAAAGTCCGTCCGTCAGTCTGTCAAGCGGCAAAATGGCTACCTGTACTTCTGGCAGTGACGTGTAACAGCCTCGTAAATTTATGTGCGGTATTCTGTAGACTCAGCGGAGCGAGTCCACGGACAGCGAGTGCTAGTATATTGGATATACGTTCGTTCGTTGGCGTATTTCTTCTTTAGACCAGCCTAAAAAGAAATATCTTTTTAGGAACTCTAAAATGATCACCGTAGAAACAAGACTTATGGTACACGCCCAAGGCGCAGATTTAGCTGTCTTTGAGTCTTGGTGGTATCTTTGCATCTTGATGGACGGAAGGATGCAAATCTGGAGGGGAGAATTCCGGTCCTCAAACAGCTCACGGTAAGCCTGCTTAGCGGCTCGCTGTTGTGCATCGACAGTGGTATCACTCTACATCAGCAGCGCTGTTACGAACGACGCGGCTTCCACATCCCGTCAGAACTAGGCCGCACGCAGAGCGCTCGTAACGGCGCTCGTCTCGGGCTCCGTGAGACAAATAGTGGTGACACCTCCTGAGCCTTGTATCGCAGCTAGTGACTTTTACGTGCTGCACCAATACATGCAGGTATGTCGATTGTAGTACAAATACAGCAGTGATGAAGAGTGCTCATACCTGAGCTTGACAGGGCCATATCCATAACGTAGAAATTTGACAGCAGCGGGTGAGATGGTTACAGGCGTTCAATAGTGGCCATGACTTACACAAATGGCTCCGTGGCCTAGAGTTTACGTCAGCAAAAATGCCAACGCAACGTACAGAATCGCAGCTGACTGCCCATCACATGGCACCGGCTTTTATGCGGCCTCGGCCATAGATTGTTTGTCGCACAATTGGTTCATAGCCTTTACAGCTCAGGAGTCGTGAATAATTATTCTCTTTCACAATTAGGCTGATTTAGCTTTTAGCCGTTTCAGCAATAAATAAGCCCACGAATTTTCCCATGACGAATTCTCCAAGAGATTCGGGAAGCCAAAAGGAGTGACTACACTTCCTAGCTTCGAGAACCAATTTTGTTGAGACGAAGAAAGCGCAACTGGGCAAGAATCCAGGCGTTGATCGGACTTCTGGAAGAAAGATTCGGTGCTTTTTATTAAGCTTGAACCTCACCACAGCTTTCAAGTCTTGAAAATTATAATAATAATAATAAAGATAGTAACAATTTTTTCAGTCTTTTTGTATAGCAGCCAAAGAGAAACAAATCTCTATCAAATCTCAATCTATAACGTAACTCTCAGCTCCTCGCACAGCTACTTTCTGCTCCTCACTCTGCTTCTATTTCTACTAGAGGCTTGTTTTTAACTTTCGCATACCTTTTAATAGTTTTTCTTAGACCTGGCAAGCTTTTTTAAATTCTGATGAAAGCACAGATCTAGGATTTCTTTTTCAAAGTTTCTGTCGCCGGGGCCGATGCTGAGCGAGCTGGGCTGCTGCCCCGCCGCACTCACAGACCGAGTGACGAGTGCTCGCTCGCTGCTCTTTCAAACGTCCGCGGCAGCCAAGTCTGCCTTGTTGACCTGATCAGCCCGCCACGCCTCTCCTGACCTGACCTGTAGGCGAACGAGCAGAACCCGCAGCGGAGATGGGAGAATAGGAACACGCAAATGTGCAGGTCGGTAAGTGGCAAATGTGGCACTTGGAAAATGTGCAGGTCGGTAGGTAAGCGAGCGCGGTCAGCAGAGGTAAAATAACAAAGACTCGGGAATGAGAGTCGGCCTCCAGTAGAACCGACGCCGGCACTGTGAACTTGACGTTTGCGTTGGAGTGCATTAACTTCGGGCCGCGCCGGCAGAATCAGATTGCAAGGTCGACTCTTGAGAATTCCGCTATTGCCTGAGCTCGCGATTGAGCTCAGCTCGCTCGGCTCTCAGTCGAATCGCTTTGTGTTGCTTTGCCAAGTCACCCGCTGGCCAGTTTCACAAAGTTGGGTTTAAGTTAAGCTTAAAAGTTAAGTTTAAGGCTTTTCGTGCCAATTTAGATCAATTTAGCCTGCTCCTTTCATTTGTGTACAACACGCATTCTGGTTAGAGGAGCCGTAGCTAAAGAACTAATCAGATTTACTCTCCGAAACAGTCCTCCTAGCAATATCAAGGCGCTGGACAGGATAGGATGAAGAATGAGCTCGGCGGGCCATGACGGTTACGCTCTATCTCCAGCAGCAAAAACTAGCATAGTAGTAGTGACCCCGAAACCAATGACGACGGTAACTGTAAAACACGCGCTTTTCGTGCAGCCCTAAGAAAAAGCGTAATGAACGAATACGTGTCAAGTGAACGAAGAAATATCCGGCGTGTATAGCTAGAAAATAGTGTGTTTCTTGCGACAATCGTCTTGACCGCGACTCCTAAACGATCGAGTCGGTACTGCGGTCCACTAAGGTCAAGGGCCAATCCCCCTTGTAGTTATGCCGAATATACCTGATGAAGGCCAAAATGGAAACTGGTTTTTGAGAGCGAGGTGGGAGGACATTCGGAAACCGTGAACGCTTCTAATGAGCTGAATCTTTGCACGCTGAAATTTGAGGAGATGCTGTGTCTCTCGGGGCTCATGTTCTTGGCCCTACTCACATCAAGGGTCACACATTCGTCACAAAATTTTCTGCTACTACGGTACTCTTATCATCACCAATTATTGTCAAAGTCTGCTTATCTGACCGACACGCAGATTTTATTCAGTCTACAAGGGTGCCCTCCTCCTCATCTAAAATCATCTGTGAATCGAGAAATCCCAAGACCGTTGATAGCGATGCTATCTGTGCGAGAATATCTGCCTCACCTCTGCTGTTCTGTTCCTATTCAGACCTATCATCATTGGTAGATTGCTTCAACACGACACTAGCTAACGTACTCGACAAGCTTGCCCCACTGACTAAGCACACTGTGCAAACTCACCCAGACGTGCTATGGTTTACCACAGACATTAGCAATAGTAATATTAATAATAACAATACACTTGATAAAGCCCCTTCAGAGAACTCCATCTCTTTCTAGGTGCTTTACATCGCTGCAAAGAGAAACGCGATTGAATGATGAGTATTATCATGCTTGGTGAACAACATGAATAACATGGTTAGGGGTGACATGCACATGGTCAGCATGCAAGTGTGATTAGTGGCAGCATGCACAGTGTCAGCACGCATAAGCATATCAAGGACGAATCACAGGGACCCACTAAGTACTGTCCTAAATAGGTGTGTTTTTAAGTTCTTTGTAAATGTGGTCAAGTCAGGGGATGTTCTGACGCAGGTCGGGAGGGAGTTCCAGGCTTTGGGAGCATACGAACTAAATGCATGGTCTCCAAAGGATTTGAGGTTTGAACGAGGTATTGGTAGACTGTTGGATTCCGAAAAGCAGGTGGTACGATGCTTGGCCTGGTGGGGGAGTATACCTGAGAGATAGGCTCGAGCCAAAGAATGAAGTGACCAAAAAGTGAGCGACAAAACCTTGAAGTCGATCCGCTGCTTGACTGGGAGCCAGTGCAGGTGGGCGAGAAGTGGTGTGATGTGGCAACAGCCACGTTCACGACAGACAAGTCTAGCTGCAGAGTTTTGCATCAGCTGTAAGCGCCTGATTGCACATGCCGGTAGGCCGGCAAGCAAACTAGCTAGGTATACTGAGCGCAAGCTTGGAAAAGCATACAAAAGATCAGGACTGACTATCTATCGGCAGGCGTACGAGTAGCAGACGCCGTCTAGTTTCTTGAACCACAGATGCACAATCCAAAAATGCTGATGCCAACGATCAACCATCTCCTTAACTATCACCAGGTTAGTTCCTTACCTGATGATCCTTGTGATGGTTTAGCTGATCGCTTCTTTTGCTTCATTGTCAACAAGATTAACAAGATCATGTGGTCCATCCCTAGGGGGCAGGGAGCAACCACTCTGGAATTCATGTCCCTCAATTTAATGCAGCATCGTAATTTCTACATTCAAGGAAGCCACTAATGACCTCGTTCTGAAGCTCATATCCCAATCAAAGAAGACCACTAGTTCTCTGGATCCTACTCCTATTGTCCTGCTTCTACGATGCATTGGTCTGCAGCCGTCATGCATGACCATCATAAATATGTCATTAGCCTCAGGTCATGTCCCTGCACCTTTAAAAAGGGCTATAGTCAGGCCACTACTTAAGAAAGCAAAACCAGACCAGACAGAGAAATTGAGCTACTTCTGCCCAGTCTCCCTTCTACTGCTCCTACCAAAGACACTGGAACGAGTCGTAGCAGAACAGCTGAACTCATATACTGAAACTTCAAACCTCGCTAGTAAGTTCCAATCTGATTTTAGAGCTCATCACTCCACAGTTTCAGCATTGCTTTGGGTGTATAACGACCTACTTCGGAATGCAGATTTAGGTAGAGTCTCTCTGCCTGTTTTGCTCGATCTTTCTGCAGGTTTTGATATATCGATCTCCAAGTCCTTCCTTGAGCACATCTCATCTTGCCTCGGCATCACTAGCACTGCACTGCAATAGTTCGGGTCCTATCTCAATGGGAGACTCCAGAGTATCGATGTAAACGGTCAAAGATCATCCGAGGAACCACTTAAGTGATCGCGAAACGCAATTTAGGCTTTCACTTCTATGCAGATGAAACTCAGTTGTACCTTTACTTTGATCCCTCGCAGCCCTACAGCACGCCGAATTCTGTCAACCCCGTTGCATGTACAGCTGACATTCGCACTTGGATGGCAGTAGACTTGGTCGTGTTGAATGACAATTAAACAAACTTACTAGTTATGGGAAAACAAAGTGTGGCTCGGAAAATTGAAAGCTCTGCCAGCCACTCTCGTGTAACATCTTCGCGAAATCTAGGCGGTCTTCTTCCAAAGTGACCTTTCACTAAACTACCGAAGAAACTCCACAGTTAAGCCTTCCTACGTTCAGCTGCATAGCATTGCTAAAATTCAGGCCTGCTTAGACAGGAATGCTATATTGAAATTGGTCCATGCATTTGTGACATCTCGTCTCAACTTCTGTAACTCACTACTCGCTGGTCAGCCGGGGAGTCGCTTACAGTTGGTGCAAAACTCTGCATCTAGGCTTTTGAGCATCTCAGTTGCCACATTACACCACTTCTCCCCGACCTGTACTGGCTCCTAATCAAGCAGTGTATCGACTTTAAGGCTCTATCACTTACTCTTAGGTCATTCTCTAGTTCTGTCTTACATATCAGAGCTACTGTCTAACCAACTTAGGTATCATAACACTTGCTTTTCTGACTCAAATCGTTTAGCCTTGTCTCAAAATAATCTCAAATCCTTTGGAGACCGTGAGTTCAGTTCGTATGCTTCCAAAGCCTGAAACTCACTCTCGACTGACTTTGATCCCTCGCAGCCCTACAGCACGCCGAATTCTGTCAACCCCGTTGCATGTACAGCTGACATTCGCACTTGGATGGCAGTAGACTTGGTCGTGTTGAATGACAATTAAACAAACTTACTAGTTATGGGAAAACAAAGTGTGGCTCGGAAAATTGAAAGCTCTGCCAGCCACTCTCGTGTAACATCTTCGCGAAATCTAGGCGGTCTTCTTCCAAAGTGACCTTTCACTAAACTACCGAAGAAACTCCACAGTTAAGCCTTCCTACGTTCAGCTGCATAGCATTGCTAAAATTCAGGCCTGCTTAGACAGGAATGCTATATTGAAATTGGTCCATGCATTTGTGACATCTCGTCTCAACTTCTGTAACTCACTACTCGCTGGTCAGCCGGGGAGTCGCTTACAGTTGGTGCAAAACTCTGCATCTAGGCTTTTGAGCATCTCAGTTGCCACATTACACCACTTCTCCCCGACCTGTACTGGCTCCTAATCAAGCAGTGTATCGACTTTAAGGCTCTATCACTTACTCTTAGGTCATTCTCTAGTTCTGTCTTACATATCAGAGCTACTGTCTAACCAACTTAGGTATCATAACACTTGCTTTTCTGACTCAAATCGTTTAGCCTTGTCTCAAAATAATCTCAAATCCTTTGGAGACCGTGAGTTCAGTTCGTATGCTTCCAAAGCCTGAAACTCACTCTCGACTGACGTCACGACATCCCCTGAATTGACGACATTTAAACATAAGCTAAAAGGCATATGCTTCTAGCAGCCTTTTGTGGGTACTTGTGATTTGTCTATAGTGTGCTTATGTGTACTGACACTTAGCATATTAAGACTAACCATGTTTCATGTTGACAGCGTGCATGTTACCTCTAACCATATTTTTCTTATTGGCGATGGGCATGTTGCCACTAACAATTTAATCATGCTTCCTTCAAAGGGTATGGGAAAGTGCCCAGAAAGAGAGTAAATTCTCTGTAAGTACTACACAAATTAATTATTCTTATTTCTAGTGACAGCAGTGGTAAGTTGTCGGTTTTCCGGTGATGTGAGTTTCTGCTTAGGATAACCTGTCAAGCCACTTTAGAAGAACATACTGAGCCAACGTGACCGATATTAATGACCGTGCACCTCCGACCTACAGGCTGCCACGTGAGCAGGCCTAGCTTAGCATGACGTGAGCTTGCCAGACGTAGAAAGCCTACGCAAATAAAGGAGCGACTGTTTCACTGCCGGAGGTAGGTGATTGCAGATTTCTAGAGGAATAGGACATCCCAACTGCAGTTCGACTTCTGCTCTCACTCTTCACTTCGGACTTCAGCTCTTTTGGACGGAAGGTAGGCAGCTACTCTTCTGAACTTTAACCAGCTGACATTGCCCCTGCCGTTAACTCTGTAGGCAGCCACAGTCGCTGGAGTCTCTGTGGCTGCAAACCTTGATCATTGTAAGGAATTAATTCTAAAACCAGTGCTGTTTAGCTAGTCTCTTTTATGTGAGATACGACGCCACTAACAGGCCAGTGATTTAATAGGGAAACTTATGTAAAAGTATCCCACGTGACCACGGTTTATGTATCGCGTGATGTAATGTATCTCCGTCTGTAACTCCACAAAGTCATAAAGACCATGTGGGTGTTACGCAGGAGAGTTTTGTATAGCGCACTCACAGCCTAAGCGGCTTTCGGTACGCATTCGGTAGCCAACAGACTTCGTCTCACGAAACAAAGAGAAAGTGGGAAGCACAGCAGAGTCAGGAGAACAGTTGAGACAGTGAGTAGAGTGGAAGTAGCAGTTCAGGACCGCTGAAAAAGATGTGCCATAGTCGGCAGTTGGAGAGTAGATGTCGTTGCGTAAGAATTGTGGAAGCGAGTTCCACAGTCTAGGACCTGCAGAGCTAAAGCTTCTGTCGCCAACTGTCTTTAAGTGCGGAAGAATGGGACAGCTAATTTATTGTCCACACAGGACCTGAGGGCACAAACAGGCTGAAACTGATGCAGCAGTTCAGCTAGGTACGAAGGAGCCAAGCCGTGGCGGGCCTTGTGGGTCAGCATAAGAACTTTGCTCTGTATCCTTTGCTCAACCGGCAACCATTCTAGCTCTTTCAGCAAAGGAGACACGTGCTCAAACCGCTGGGACTTGAAGACCAGCCTTGCACCCATATTCATTGTCCGCTGTAGTGGCATAATATCTTTCTTTGGAAGCCCAGCCAAAAGGGAATTCCAATAATCAAGCCGAGACAGAACTAAAGAGCTAGTTAAATTTTTTACAAGCCACTGTGGGAGACAGCTCCTAATCTTGGACAGGGATCGGATGTGATGGCTAGCTGTAGAGGCAGTCTTCTGAATGAGGCTTTTGAAATTGAGGCAGCTGTCGAACACGACACCTAAATTTCGAGCACGTGGTGATGGTCGCACAATAGCATCACCTATTAGAACAGCACAGCCTTTTAATCCAGCCACACGCTTAGGGTGTCCTATGAGCAGCAGTTATTCGGTTTCATCATCATTTAATTTCAGGAAGTTTTCCGACATCCAGGATCGAATATCGGTAAGGCAAGCATTCAGTTTCACAGTTGCCGTAGCAGATTCCGACGGTTTGAATGACAAATACTACTGAGTATCGTCAGCATAGAAGTGATATCCTATTCCATGTGCCTTAATCACTTTTCCCAGAGGTTGTGTATAAATGGAGAAAAGCAAGGGACCAAGTACAGACCCTTGAGGGACTGCACAGGTGACCCTTCTCGTGCGTGAGACCTGACCCCCACATGACATGGATTGAACACGATCAGACAAGTATGATTTAAACCACACCAGTGCTTCGTCTGCCAGACCGATCGTCGTTCTCAATCGTTCAAGCAGAACTTCGTGATCAATGGTGTCGAAGGCAGCAGACAGATCGTTCAGAGCTAGGGCAGTGACATTCCCGCCGTCGTTGCCACGTAGAATGTCATTGTTAACACGGAGGAGAGCAGTTTCAGTAGAGTGCTGCCTCTTGAACCCTGATTGAAATGTATCTGACATTCCATTATTTTCAATATGTTCAAACCAGCTGCTTAGCAACAATTTTTTCGAGAATCTTTGATAAGACCGGTAGAAGAGAAACTGAGCGATAGTTTGCTAGGACCTCTGCGTCTAATCCAGGCTTTTTAAGAATAGGTCTAGCGATTTCCGATTTGAAGGACTTGGGGATGACCCCTCTTCCCAAAGAAGCATTAAAAATCTTGGTTATGGCAGGGCTAAGTTGGTCTGCAAGTGAAGACCTATGAGATGAAGGTATAGGGTCTTCAGGAGACGAGCTCTTTTTGCTAGACCTTTTTAAGGCAGCCACATCGCTTGCAGAAACGTCGGAGAAACTTATAAGGAAGGTCCCAGGTTGAGGAACGGCGATTACTTTGGTCGGAGGGGGCTTAATGGAGGCACGAATGTGCACAATTTTTTCAGTAAAGAAGGCTGAAAACTTTTCGGCTGAGCCCTTAATATCTGGGGAGTCAGACCTCACAGCATTGGCCAGTAAACGGTTTACTGTCTTATAAATCTGTTTAGTGTCCGATTGGCAGGAATTCAGCTTTCTAATGAAAAAAGAAGCCCTTGTTTTTTAAGCTTTTGGGTGTAAACTCGAAGGAAGTCTTTAAAATTGACTAGATCTGCCTCAGACCCCGATTTCTTGAAACGACGTTCTAACCTCCGCTTAACCCGGCGCATCTTAAGGAGTTTTTTGTAAATTGAAAGGAATCTCGACGACTTTGAACACGGATATAGCGAACGGGAGCATGCTTGTCAAGAGCACTCCTGAGTATCATGTTCATCGCATCAGTGAGGGTATCGAGGCTGCCGGTCGAGTCTGAATGCAGATCAAGAAGACCTGCATCACAAACAGATTTCAAAAACTTGTCCATGTCAATGCTTTATAAGTTACGTCGTTTGGCAAATTCGACATTGCCCTGTACGTACGAGGGAGCAGGAACAGTAAACGAGACCGAAAAATGATCTGAGAGGGTCAGTGGGCACACCACAAGGTCAGTGGGGAGGACATCCTTAGTGATCACGAGATCTAGATTGTGGCCACCGACGTGGGTGCTATGATTAACGTGTTGGGCCAAACCAAAATTCTCCAGACAGTCAAGAAATGAGCGGACCTGGCTGTTGCTGTGGTTGTCAAGATGAATATTGAAGTCTCCTACAATCATTAACGGCCTGTCACACACAAATATTTTAGTGAGAAACTCTGAAAACTCCTCTATAAACAAGTTTAGACAACCAGAAGGAGGCCGGTATATCACAACTGTGAGAGGCATTGTGTTTGATGAAGACCTGATAGCAACCGATTCAAATGATGACCCATGTGAGAAACTGAACATTTTATAGCCAAACGATTCGTGAACAACAATTGCAACCCACCACCAACCTTGTCAGAACGCATGGACTGATAGAATGAGAACCCGAGTGGAGTGGTCTTAGTAATACAGCTACTGGAACAAGGCGTCATCCAGGACAGTTGGTCCCTCGGAAGTAGTAGCTTAAGCTGGGACCGAGCCAGAGTAAAACTGTCTGCGGGCTTTGGACCTTGACCTTGCCATGGGCAGCTGATCACGGAAAACTGGGGACCAAGGGAAGAGGCTGACACCCATCATCAAGTCGGGCTGCATGCCTCGGAAGGGGAAACTTGTTAAGGCAAGTCGACTCAGGCTGGCAAGATTCAAAAGGTTGAGGTTCAGCCTTTCACGTAAAAGGTAAAATATTTCCTGGCTATACCCTGTACAAGACTGCTGAAGGGATATCTTGCAGAGTCGGGTGCCATGCCTCGACACACCCCTTGAGATTGTGTCAAAGTAGTCCCTTCGGTAGACTAATTTATGTAGGCACTGGCAGGTTTAATGCAGAATCACTCGTTATTATATGCGAATGAACCATGCAATTGAGGAAACGTAGCGTTTGCTCTTTATCCGCAATGAGTGCTAATTGCCAACTCAATGTGTGCCAGTCAAACTCATATCTGGCTGCTCTTGTACCTCATTAGCTTAGACACTATAAGCCATCACTCATTGAGGCTATAGCAAATGTGATCTTTCTTTGGTAAATTTTCATTCAATAATTTGCATTTTAAGATGAAGGCAACTACAGTCATGCATCCGACGGTACTTGACTAATTGTAAATTTCCGGATTTGGAACACAGTTACTGTTATAAGACTAGCAGTAGTATGAACTACCAATACAAGGGCTAACTTTCAAATTAGTGGATCAAATTCAAGGAAATGTGGCAACCACTGTATCGTCTTGGTAAGGTCCATTGATTTTGTGCCGTTTCAAGATTAGATGAAAGGTTAAATTGTGATTACTGAAAGAGCTACACTTGTGGCCAATTCTTACCTTTCAAGGTAAGCCAGTGGTTACACTTTTTGCAATAGTTTTGCTAGAATCTATGATGACTAGTATGTTTGGCCACATTATTGAAATGACATTAGATCTTGCTCCTACGGGGTCTTCAAGAAGCTCGAATTGTCAGTACTTCATCCACATAGCTGATATTTTTTATTGAATATTGAACTTGAGCACTCTTCTGGCGTTACAAAAGTTAGTGACAACCCCTGTCTCTTGGCTTAGCATGCAACGATGCTTGGGACAGAGCCGGCAGGAATCTGGATTAGACGTCACCAGATTTTGGGAGAATGCATTGATGGTGGGCAATCCTGTGGCCCAGTGGATAAGGCGTCTGACCAATAAGAAGATTCCAGGTTCGCCAGTCCTCGTAGGGCCGTGTTTTTTACCCTGGGTTCTCGCCCAGGAGTCAAACTGCCTGCTCTTCATGGCCTAGGTGGTGGCTTCGAGTCCTGCGGTGGGCGATCATGTATTGCCGTAGGCGATCCTTTATTGGCCACACTGCAAGTGGAAGTGATAGCCGTTAAGGCTTTTCTGCTGCTACACAAATGAGGCTGCTAAATCAGCTATCTTCTTATTATTATACTGAGTTAAATATCCTGATTGCAATGTCTACGTGTGCTTGATAGAAGCATTGGTGTGGCAGGGATATTTTTGTACCTTATGGTACAAGGCTGCTGCTGCCAGCTACTTTGTAAGCTAGAAGTCCTGCAAGTGCTGGCTCCAGAGTCGTCTCGGTGAGCGGGGACCTGTGGCCTGGGATAGCCAGTTAATATCATCGTTGGCCTTGGCAGAGGCCTCAGCAACCGGGACATGGCTGCTCAGGGTGTGCAGGGGAAACAGCTCCACGAAATTGCCGGCATAGCGATGGAAACAGAAGTAGGTTACTGGCAATCTGGATGAGGATCGTCCTTGGCAAGTTCGAATGCAAAAGAAAAACCGAGGGCTATTCGTCCTTTTGACAACCCAGGTTTGTCACATGGCCACAGCCGCGTACTGAGAATGAAGCTCTTCTGCTGTCGCACTTCCTTTTCTCGGATGCACTTGCACTTGCTAGTTCGTCCTTACGTCCTTCATCGCGGTGAGCTGTAAATGCTGTTGTAATTTGTCGAAATGCCCTCTGGATCGCTTCGCTATATTCCATCCATTAACGCGAGATGGACCTTGTTCAGACGAGTGGCATGGAGTGAGAACAGCAGTAGATGTAGCAGAGGGTAGCAAGCAGCAGCAAAGAAGCAGAAACCGCATCAGCCACCGAGCTATTTTCGCCTTGCTGTCGGCACGATGTGCTATCAAGCTTGAAGTTAAGCTATCTGCTATAGGCCAGCCAGCAACGACGAACAATGTAAGAGTCCGTTTAAGGCAAACCCTGGATTTTCATGATGGGAACCGTAAGCCATGTGATGCTGCCTGACGTTTTTTGGCCACTGCTTGCAAGTCGTGTTTGTGCAGCTTACCTTAGAAGATAGTCTCCTCATGGTTTGAAGAAAAAATGGCAGACGCTCTGTTTAAACCTGCAGTGCAAGCGTTCTGGAAAATCGAGCAGCAGCTGGTGCAAAACTCTGCAGCTAGGCTTGTCTGTCGTGAGCGTCGCAGTTGCCACATTACTCCACTTCTCGCCGACCTGCACTGGCTACCAGTCAAGCAACGGATTGACTTCAAGGTTTTGTCGCTCACTTTTAGG